>VMDR010024607.1:0-14920 GCA_007922815.1 Macrotus californicus | reverse complement strand
ACTGGTTATATACTGTAGGTCGTGAAGGATACCTGTCCTAAGGCAATGTTCCACAAGTTTCAAGGAAAAAAGTTTTAGAAATAGGGCTCTATGCTTTTTCCAGTTCAGTTTAGGATTTATCAAAGTTGAGCCCTGCACATTTCTGTCCCCAAATAATGATGACCCATGCAGTGACAACTGGAGACATGAAAGACATTTTGTCTTCTATACTTTGTCAAGAAGTCTCCTCGAAACCATTTCCTTTGTTCTGATACTTCCTCCTATACATACAAAAAAATGAGATGAAGTAGCTAAAAATAAATGAAATAAAACTAGGCTAAAACAAGCATTTACAGTAAAGTCTCGCAAGTCTGGCTGGCATACCACCTCAAAAAAGAGGTGTATTGTGTGAATTAAAAATAGCTAAGGACAGAAGAAAGCTTTGCTAAAGCAGGTCTGAGGACTTCTGGAGGGGAGTCATGCTAAAGGAAAGGTTTGCTGCAAACTGGCCAGAGGGTGAGGCTCATGACCCGACTAGCAAAGTGATGTCTTTAAGCTCTCACCCTTCACGCTGCCCTTCACCTTGTCTTACTACTGATGTGTCCACAGGGTCTCCTATGCCTGGGAAGAACACTGAAGCCATCGTGACAGGCTTAGCCACTTCCTCTTCAACAGCTTTGCTCTTTGTCAGAGACACACAACTCACTGGGACACATGCTCTGTGAAGGTCCCCCAGGGCTGTTGAATGACTATATGACCTGGGGGTGAAAGGAATGTTCTTCTGGTTGAAATGAAATCACCACTGGATTGAGCCCAGACTTCACCACAGTCTTTTCCCATTTTCACACCCTGACAGGCGTTAGCAGCGATGGCTCGAATTCTGTTACTGTGTCAGGTTTAAAAGACATCCTGGCCCAGAGGAAGGAGCAGTAAAGGAAAAGTCTGGCAAACAGATTCTGCTATTAGGTAGTTCACTTAAGAATAGATGACATTTATTGAGCACTTACAATGTTCTAAGCATCATATAAAAAGCTTTGCATTTGTCATTTCATTTAATTTCACAACAACGCTATGAGCTAACCCTATGTACTCTCCCACTCCTTTTAATGGATGAGAAGTAAATTGATTCAAGTCACTCAGCTAGGAATTGCGGAGGCAGAGTTCAAACTTAGGCAGTTTGTCCCCAGAGCTACACTCTTACCTGTTATGGTCTATGTCTCTCTGCACAATTTGGGCCTTAATTTTCTCTTTTGCAAAATAATTTCATGGCTAAATAACTGAGATGTAGTTCTTAATTGTTAGTTATTAATTACCTGCTGTCTCCAGCAGACACAATATTTTGATGGAGGTGAGACATAAAACTTTCTAAAAAATCCGTGTATTCCCTTTGACATTGTGGAAGGATGTCACTACCACTGGAAGAATCAACTGTCTAAGAAGACTAAAATGCTATTAGACATTCCAATAGGCTCTAGGGTTGTGCCTTGTTAGGAATATGCTCATCAAGAATTGTGACTTGTTTGCCCTGACCAGTGTGGCTCAGTTTGTTGGGCATTGTCCTGCAAAGCCAAAGGTTGCAGTTTCAGTTCCTGGTCAGGGCACATGCATGGGTTGTGGTTTGGTCCCTGGTCAGGGTGTGTATGAAAGGCAACTGATGTTTCTCTCCCTCTCATTCTCCCACCCATCCCCTCTCACTATAAATAAATACATTTTTTTAAAAAAGAGTTTGACTTGCCATGGAAATCTGGAAAGAAATTGTGTTCTCATTTTTAGCAAATGTGCTTTGTTTGACACAACTGTATCTAACCAGACAAGACTGAGATGCATTTGGTAGCATTTTAATCTAGATAATCTCAGAAAGAAGCAGTTTCTTATTGTTAAACATAAAATTAATCAGCATACACAAAAGGGCCAACTCTTGTAAAATAAATGACTTAGAGGGATTTGATTACTGCTAGGCAGTAATTGGATGCAAGTAATTAATGGCTGAAGAATAGGAAGAAAGCAGGGCATTATTTAAAGTTGAAGCTTGTCCTTTAGTTGGAGGAGGTGCAGATGAGTCAGAATTCAGGGGCGTGTAGACATTTTTCTGTGGAGCTATATCCAGGGACGCCTTTACAGTGAGAGTTTTTTCTTTCGCCGTGAGTGATGCGTTTAAAGACGGCTGGAGGGGCAGAATCTGGTGCAATCATTTTGACTCTTTCGTTCCTCTCTTCTCATTCTCTCTTGGACACATTCCAATCTGATCTTCTTAATCTTTTTCTTAGTGCATCAGCAATTCGATACAATTGTTGATTCCTGCCTTTTAAAACACCTTTGCGTCTTGGCTTCTGGTACTCGCTCCCTTAGTTCTCTGAACTCACCGCTCCTTTTCATTCTCGTCCACCAAGTCTTCATGTCCCTGACCTTGCCTAAACACAATACAAGGGAAATCATGCGAAACAATTCTTAGCAGAAAGATGTAATGTGTGTGTGTGTGTGCGCGCGCGCGCTTTGAGAATATCTCAATGTTTTAGAATGTTAGATCAGGGTTCTTGGAGGCCAAGTATAGTTGGGAACTGTCCTACTTAATTTTTCATTGAAGGAACTCTAAGTACACTTTGCGGAGCAGGCAGTCATACATCTAAAGAGCTAGGCCTAGTAATGCACATCTTAATGCAATCTTAGGTCAGTGACTCAGTTCTGAAATCTGTTTTCTTAGTCTATTCTTCCTCCACAAGTGATCACATCCATTCACATAAATTTATATATTATCTATGCACTGATGATCCCAAAATTTATATCTCCAATCCATACATTTACCTAAACTCCAAAAACCTGTATTTATCTGCCCAATTGACCTTTTTCCACTTAGAGAGACTCATGTCCAAAATTAGACACCTAATTTCCAGCTGTCTTCCACCTAACTCTTCCCGGCAATTTCCCCATGCCAGTAAGGGGAAATTTTGTCCTAGTTATTCAGTTAAGAAACTTAAAATCAACCTTGACTCCTGTTTCTCATCACACTTGGCTTCTGAACAATCATTAAATATTTTCATCAGTACCTTCGTAGCATATCCAGGATGTGACCCACTGCCACCACCTTGGTCTGTGCCACATTTCTCCCCTAGGTGACAATAGCCTCCTAACTGCTCTTCCTATTCCTTCACTAAAAATGTATCCCTAATGTAACAACCAGAGCCAGATCATATTATTTCTCTGCTCAGAAACCTCCAATGGCCTTCTCACTTGTTCAGCGAGAAATACAACTTCTTTCGGTGGTTTACACGGCCCTGCGGCATCTGACCCTGTGTTAGCTCTCTGCCCCCTCCTGGCCTCCTTCTCTTGCTCACTCTGCACTGGTTACATTGGCTTCTTCACTCTTTCTCAGCACACCAGTCGCCTTCCCTCCTCAGAGTCTTTGCATGTGGTTTTCCTTTTTCTACAGTGACGTTTCCCTATATATCTGCAAGGCTTGTTCCCTTACTTACTCATATCTTATCTTAATAGTGGTGACCTTATACGAAAATAGAAATCCCTCTGTCCCCATTCCTCCTTCACCACTTTATTTTTCTCCTTAGCATTGATCACTCTCGGACACATTTCACATATATCTTAGTTGTCTATCTTCCCCTGTCAGAATATAAGCTCCAGCTTAGCAACTATGTGACATTACAGGTTGCCAACTATTTCTAAGTCCCAATCTTCTCATCTGTAGAATGTCATCATGACTTATAAGGGTGTTTAGAGAATTCAATGATATGATGCATATAAAGTACTTAGTACAGTGCCTGGAACACACAATAATTAATCATCATTGCTGGTCACTCAGACACCGAAAAGCAGCTATGTCTCAACAGCCTGGTGAAATCTACGGAGGGGCTCTAGAGAAGTAGGTGACTTACTCTGTATCATAATTTCCAATTCTGTGGGAAAACCATTTCAAATTCCACATCCTCCTGGAGCTGGATCAGTAGCCTCCCTAAATGAGATAGTATATTTGAAGATTCTAAGAGGGAATGAATTACAACCATGCCTGTATTAGCCTTTGGATTACAGTTACGGTACAAGATATAAAAAGTTGTACCACCTCCAGTAGACAGCTGGTCTTGGGAGATCATTAAGTTTTAAGGAACAAAAGATTCCAGTTTGAGGACTGGCCCTGCAGGCCAGAGACTTGTCACAGCCAAGCTCTCTGACTGACTGCTAAAGGCCTTGCATATCCTGTTCGATTAACTGAGTGCATTCAGGTGCAATTAGCTAGAGCTTGAGAAGCTTGGATGGAAGGATGCAGATGAAATATTTGTCTACTTCTTTTTTATTGTTTCAGTGAAGCTTTTTTTTCTGCCGCTCTGAATTCTCCCACTTAGAAGCATTTTGGCTTACTGAATTATTTGCTAAGGCTGCATTCTCAGCAAGGTTGTGGCCCTTCCTTCTGTGCCTCCATCCTTGAGACACACATAAACACCATCTGTGGCAACTCAGACCTTCCTCCCCTTCTACTTCTCATGGTCTTAAATATTCAGTGGATGAACTAGGTTTCTGCTGAGTCAGCTGGAGTTTTTTGATGTCCTCTTTGGAAACAAATGTATTCAAACTCAGTCAATGTTATTGGCATATTCATTCAGGGATATCGGATAATGAGATGTGGCAGGGGGACCAGAGGCTTCTAGGGGTGTTAGCTGGTCTACCAGGCACTTCTCTCTCTTCTGCCTCTTTCCACTATTTCCATCAGGTGTGGTTCTGCCCATGATTCAAGGCTCAGAGTCAGCACTACGCCATTTTCTGATTCTCCTTTAATGAACGCTTATTTTACTGCGTTTCATACCGTTTGTGTATACCTTTCTTGTAATCCTCGTAGAGGAATTCTTGTCGAGGTCCTTCAAGGGGAAGGACCATGTCCAATTCACCTTTGCCCACAGTTTTAACAATTTGTTCATTTAAGAATGAACAAATCTTTGTTCATTCATGTATTTCATTCAAGTTGCTCAACCTTACTGGCCTCACTTGTCTTTAACTTTAGGAAGGTTTTTTTTTTTCTTTTGGAAGGAGGGGCTGGGTCAACTGGATTCTCACAATATGGGAAGAAATAGCTGGTTTCACTTGAACTTTTTGGTTGTTGAGAAGGGGTGGACCTTCGTGTCTTTCTCATTCTTCTTTGTCCCATTCATTTCTTTGCAGGGTTCCAAGAATGGGAATAATAAATAAGGAAGCTTGTTGCAGAAGCCCAGAGGCATGTCTTTTTCCTCATCCTTTAGTTTTCTGGTTGAGGACATTTTCGTTTTTACGGTCAGGGAAGAGATGCCAACCTCTTCAAATCACGTCTTTAAAGATGAAAGCACAATAAAGAACCAACTTTAAGCCCGTTATTTAAAAAATATGTTAAAAAATTTCTACTTAAAGGCCAAATTTTAATCAAATTCTATACTGTTTCTTTTTCTTGACAGCTATCATTGGTATTTGATTCTAATCAATATTGTCATCATACGTATACCAAAATAATTAACCATTGGTCAACAAGATCTGAATTGATTGTAATTTAAAGTGGTACCAAAAAGAAACGCTGAGGAACAGCGATGTCTCACTTATTTAGTACGTTTTACCCTGTAACAGCTGTTACACACTTAGGGAGATAAAGACACCAACAACTGCAATGGTCCACTTGGAGTCACACTTCTCAACTTCCACACTTAGGCCTTTCACAACTTTCACGTGCAGCCAAGCAATGTTTCTGAGATGTCGAAAAAGCATTTATTCTGCTTTCTGCTTCTGAATGCTGTCTCAAGTATGCTGCCATAAAAAATGTTGGAAAAGCACCACATTCTCTGTGGAGTTTACCTGATATCAGAAAGTACAAACTATAAGCAATAACGTTAAGTGAATGCTATAGATAATTGTTTCGAGTCCCTCTTTAGAAAGATTATCTCCCCAAACTACAACATACATTGTCCTCTCAACCCTTCCTCTGTTCTTTAGAAAATATTTTCTTGTTTATCCTCTCTTGGTGGCCTTTTTCAGCCTTTCCCTATTTCTTTCTCTTTTTGTGGACCACCAGAAACACTCTGGTTAGTGTATCTCTGTTGTTGTTCTTCTTCTTTCTTCTTCTTTCTTCTTTTTCTTCAATCTAAAATCCTTACTTTCTTCTTTCCCCAAGATCTGGCATCAGTTTCAAAATGCAACTTTGCCATCAGGTCACAGATCACAGAACCTCAGAGTTCATTAGTTTGGCTGTGTCTTCACTGCAAGAATCTTTCAGCATCGTTGAGACCCATTCTTCTGTTTAGCTTTTTATGTCAAGAGGCAAGGCTTTCTACCCACGAGCACGTCTAGTTTCTTATAAGTTCTTTAACCCAAATCCTTTTTCCGGTCAGTTACTCCCGTCACTGCTAAGTTTGCCATCTGGAGCCACGTGGAACCACACTAGCCCTTCTTCTATAAAGCTTCGGATGTTTGCCATGTCAAACCTTCCTTAAATCTGCCCTAGACTTTATATCCACCATGTCTCTAAATAGTTTTTATTTTTTAAATTTATGTTTCAATTACAGTTGAAAGACAATGTTATGTTGTTTCCGAGTGTTTAACATAGTGATTAGACATTTATGTAACTTATGAAGTGATCACCCTGGTGAGTCTAGTCCCCAAATAACACCGTACACAGTTATTATAACATTATTGGACTGTGCTGTATTTTACATCCTTTTGACTCTAAATTGATTTTATAGCCTACTTTTGGGATACTTTATCACCTGGTCATCATTTTGCCAATATCGCTCTAAGTGGCATTTAACATTCAGGTGTTGTTTAATCTGTGCACAGCCCCATGGAATTATTAATTTCCTTGATCTGAATTAATTAATTTCCTTTAGCATAAGATTGCATTATACATCCTATTGGTTGTGTCACATTTTAGGTCATAATAAGCCTGCGATCGTCAAAAGCACCAGCTCTTTTACACAGAATTATTTTTAGGTGTGTTCTTTCTCATGTTTGAAAAACTTAATTTTTGTAAAAGATTTGAAGGCTTTTCCTTTGTTAACTAATTAATTCATCATTCATCCAACTGAAGTAATTCTGAAATTGTTTGTCAGCCATTAGCAATTTTCAGCCTTTTATTTAAAAACAATTAATCAGGAACATATATTTTTTACTTACTACTATCTACTTCCTAACTCTAACACAACCTCTTCATTTTTCACTCAAAAAATTGAAAACCAAGCGAATGAGAATATTAATTGTTAACTTAGGTGAGACACGAAATCTCAAACTCTATTTAAATAAGAAACTTGGCGGAGTCATTTTATCTCACCTCCTTGCAACGGGGGGAAGAAAGACGTGCCCAGGTTCTTGTTCTGTTTCAGTAGTGAAGATTAATACATATTTATGCTTTCCAGAAAATAAAACATCAACATCAATTTAATGTTATTATCAGGTCAACGCAATGCCTCATTGGGTAATAGAGCAAGACAATATCTTTATTGGTCTCACCAATTCCACTCTTCAGCTTTCTGTACCCTGATTTATGCCCAGAGAGGCTGATCTGTGAAATGTAGCCAGGGCACTTTGTCCTTTGCCTTCTGGTTAGGTGTGGGGAGTGCTGAACACCAGCAGAAGATTGGAGGTACTCCGGGATGAGAGCGAGGACAGGGTATCAATTCTTCTGGTGCCTTCTCTGCTGAGTTCCCAAATCTTGTTCATATCCCTCTACTAAAGGCCATAGCTCTCTCTCGCTCTCTCTCTCTCTCTCTCTCTCTCCCCCACTACTACCTCCTGCCCCTGACTCCCCACTCCCCACCCCGATAGTAATAATAGCTTCTTCACCAACTCCTCCAAGTTTCTCACCATGACTCCCTGGGACACTACTCCATCTTGCTTGAATTTTCCCCTAACCTTGCCCACAACTTTGTAAATAGTCTCTTTACTAAATTCTCCTTCGCTATGCCCTTGTTGTGCCATTTGTTTCCCCCTGGACCCTGAGTGGTCTGGCAATCCATCAGAATTACAGATTTATAGGGACTGAAGGTAACTTTCATGAGACATACTATGCAGAGCCCTCACAATTGCCATGCTTCCACCAACATTTGTCATGGGATGACTCAGGCTGTCCAGGTTTTCTGTGCAAAACTGTTGGGGACTCTTTATCCATCAGCAAGTTCCAACCTCATTTGGCCTGAGCTTGGGGTGTGCTTAGCTGTAAACATTAATGCAAATATGAGCCCTGGAATCATGTGTCAGTAGTTAACCAGAAGGTGCTCATCCAGCTAATCATCAGGATATACTTTTATCAAAAGGAAAGAAGAAAATATGCCTATACTTACAGACCCTTGAGGAAGAGACAGTTGACCTCAGAGGTCCATGAATGTTGTCTTAGTCCTTGCAGGATGCTGTAATAAAATATCACAGACTAGATGGCTTATAAGTAACAGTAATTGATTTCTCACAGTTCCAGAGGCTGGGAGTCCGAGATCAGGGGGTCAGCGTGGTCAGGTGAGTCTGCAAACTTCTCATTGTATCCTCGCATGACGGAAAAGGTAGGGATCTCTCTGGAACCTCTTTCATAAGGGCACTTAGCCCATTTATGAGGGTTCCACACTCAGGATTTAAGTACTTCCCAAAGGTACCACTTACTAATTCTATCACCTTGGGGTTAGGATTTCAGCATAGGACTTTTGGAGGGACACACACACTCAGACCTTACCAGATGCCCAGTTTAAGAAACATTGGCACAGCCAATAAGCACATGAGCCTTGAAAACTTGTTAATGGTCAATCTCAACTCAGTCACTTTTAACAACATGACATTATGTAACTTGCTAAATGTTTCTGAATCTCAGTCTTCTTTTATCTGTGAAAATGAGATAATAGTGTCTACTTCATTGCTTGGTGGATTAAAAAATGTTTGTGTTAAAAAAATCTCAGTACAGCCTTACATTTTGATAGCACTCAACAATATTTATTAGAAACAAGAAAAATATTTTGTTAGTAAAATAAAATCAACTACCCACTCATATGTTAAAAACAGACGCTGGTCTTCAGTTTTCTCATTAACAAAAAGGAAAGAGCTACAGAAGGGGTGTAAGTGGGGTTATGGCATTAATTATAAAATTTTAAAAATGATGACCCGCTAGGATGGACACAAGGTCCCATAAACCTCCTTAGTGAATATAAAGAGAATTGAAGAACAAATCTAAACTTTAAAGAGCAGATGATCAATTATTTTTAAAATCTTGTAACAGTTATTCTCCAAATCTATTCATTAATGCAAGAAGAGAAACGATTGATATGCAACTACCCAACTCAATACAGTATGATTAATAATGAACTCTTTACAAAATTTTGGGAATTTCAAAATCTGCATGCACAAACTCCCAGGCAGGTAGCAAACTAATTGTTTGGTAGAAGGCTCAGTAAATGCTAATAATGCTCTAATATTAGTTTATAAATGTCCAATCTACAAACCAAGGTTTACTAAATTTAATTTAGTAAATGGATGAGTAAATTTAGTGTATGGATATGCCCATCATTCTAGAATAAGATTAGAATTTTCTATCAGTTTGCTGCTGCTGCAGAGATAATTTCTTAACACATTAATGGGATATGAACTAAGCTTTGGGTAGCATTGTTCTGAGACTGCTTTCCTCACTACACTCTGTGAATTTACTTAAAGTATTTTATTACTTCTATTCTATCTCTATCCCAAGTAGCTCCCTGTATTCATTTTCTGGGACTGCCATAACAAAGTACCACAAATTAGGTTGCTTAAAATAACAGAAATTTATAATCTTTCAATCCTGGAGCTAAAAGTCCAAACTCAGGTTGTTCGCAGGGTTGGGTCCTCCTGAGGGCTGTGCAGGAGAATCTGGTCCACGCTTCTCTCCTAGCTTCTGGTGGTTTGCGAGCTCTTCTGAATATTTCTTGGCTTGTAGATGCATCGCTCCAGCCCTCCAGCTTTAACACGGCATTCTCCTTGTGTGTCTCCACGTCATTTTTCTCTGTGCATATCTGCCCCTGTGTCCAGATTTCTCCTTTTTATAGGATTCCAGTCATATTGGATTAGGACCAACCCTAATGGCCTCATCTTAACTTGATTACCTCTGTAAAGACCCTATTTACAAATAATGTCACATTCTGAGTTACAGGGCATTAGAACCCTAGCATATCTTTTTTTGAGGGATATAATTCAACCCATAACACTCACAAATATACATTTTTGGAAAAAAGAGCAAGTTTTTTGGGGGGTCAGTGTCTACCTTGCTTTAGACAACTTCCCTGACAGATGGAAGAAATACTTATATAAACCCAGGGCTGAGATTTTAAGATAGGGATTACTCCATGTGGTACATCCTCCCACACAAAATTGAAGTCTGCTTCGGCATCATCTCTGGCTTTCAGGATAGGTCATTATGTAAAGAAAGAGTTCAAGGAGCCCCTCAAAGGAAAAGGTGTCTAGGAGAGAATTCTGCAAGTTGTAGACTAGACTGTCCTTTTCTTTATGTGGCAGCCATCGAGGATACATGTGGTTGACCTGCAATTCCTGGAATCCTGGCTGACCAATGACAAGCTGCTGCCTCTGAGACCCTTATAGCTGTTACCCCTTGCTTCTCAGATGCGGCTCCCAGCCAGCCACGGATTTAGGTACTGATACTAAAGCAGGACTATTCCTGGGGTTAGGGTTAGGCCTACCTATGGGCTGGATTTTAACTTGGTTCTCTCCAATGGCTTCACCAAACATTTTACAGATGTAGGAAAATCTAGCATCAATTTCCCTCCCTTTCTCCTTCACTCAGGGCTACACTTGCACTTTGTTTTGATGCCTCTCCTTGCCTCTTTTGGCTCCTTTCTATCCTCCCCCGTGACAGGCATTTCCCTAATAAAGACTCTCATGTTTAATTCTGTCTTGGCACCTGCTTCCAGGAGGATCTGGCTTAACACATCGTAATTCCAGGAAGAAGAGCTTTTGCCTCTTCCAACTATGCCTTTGGATGAAGGCCTCACCTCTTATTTCTCCCCTTTATGTGTAAGTTAAAGCAAATAATAAGCAACTATTCGTAGATAATCTTTAAATAAAATATTGTTGGGCCAATCATACTCAAAGTGGGTATGTGTCTCTTTTATATAATCTTAACTTTTCTTTAAGAGCTTATTCTGACTTTATTCTTATACATAGACTATTATTAAAATGCTTACTTCAAAAATCATCGATATGTATCATATATATTATATATATAAAACCCCTTTCAGTGGAATTGTTAAGGTTTTTCCCCAAATTGCCCTTAATAAAGCTTTATTACAGGTAAGAAATGTTTTTGTTTAATTGCATAATTGCTACCAAAGGCAATATGATACATTTTAAAGACCCAGAGGGCATTATGCTAAGTGAAATTAGCCAGTCAGAGAGAGAAGTACCATAGGATTTCACTCATATGTGGAATCTACTGAACAAAATTAACTAATAAACAAAATAGAAACAGACTCATAGATAGAGAACAGACTAACAGCCATCAGAGGGGAGGGGGTAGCGGGGCTGGGTGAAAAAGGTGAAGGGATTAAGAAAAAAAGTAGACACAGACACAATATGGTGATTACTGGAGGGAAGTGGGGTGGGGAAAAGAAGAAGAGAGTAGCAGGGGTGTCAAACTCATTTTCACTGGGGGCCACATCAGCCTTGCAGTTGCCTTCAAAGGGCTGAATGTGATTTTAGAACCATATAAATGTAACTACTCCTTAACAGTTAAGCAAGAGCTTGGTGCTGCTGCCGGGTAGAAACAAGGTGCCGGGCCAGATAAAACAAGGTGGAGGGCCGGATTCAGCCCGAGGGCCTTGTGTTTGCCACCTGTGGTATAGGGGGTACAAATGATGATGGGGTGATGAACACACAACACAACATATAGATGACATATTGTAGAATTGTACACCTGAAACCTATATAATTTTATTAACCAATGTCACCTCAGTAAATTCAATAAAAAAGAAAAAATATATTTTAAAAAATCAGAAAAGTTGTAATTTAATTTTTTAATTTTACTTTTAATTACAGTTTACATTTCATAGTATTTTGTTTTTGTTACAGATGTAGAACATAATGGTTAGATAATCATATACTTTACAAAGTGCTCCCCCCGATAATTCCAGTACCTACCGGGCACCACACATAGTTATTGCAATATTATTGACTATATTCCCTATAATGTACTTTACTTCCTTGTGGCTATTTTGTAACTACCACAGTACCAATCTGTACTTCTTAATCCCATCACCAGTTTTACACAGTCCTCAAAGCTCTTTCTCCTCTAGAAAAGTTGTAATTTTAAAGCCATCAATTACTAGATGTTGAATTACAGAACTTGGATAGCCATGCAAGAAATATCAAAATTAATTAAATTGCATAAATTATTTAAAAAGTGATAGTGAAATACCAATCACGTACCACTAATAAAAATGAATAAAACACGTGAAAACCTTGGGTCTGTCGCACATTGCAAGGGTGAAGGGGTCTCACCTTATTTTCCTAAATTCAGTTCTTTAATAAATTTACCCTAATGATTTTCTGGAACACTTGCCTACTTTTTCTCTCCATCAAATTTAGATTCTGTTTTAGTCTTCACAGTGACATTATCCTGAATCCATCTGTTTGTCACAGCTGTTATCACTTCGATCCCACATGCAGTCTGTCTTTCCAGGATCCTTCACAATTTCTGTGCTGCTGTCCTGCCGTGCGTTATCTAGGAATGTGATCTCTGTCTGCCTCTATTAGTACCATCTATGTCCAGATCTACCCATATCACCTGCAGATGTATCTGAATAAGTGTGTGCATATTTACAGATGTGTGCCTTTCACTTTACAGAACTCGAAGCAGAAAAGAATATTGGAGCAAGTACTCTATCCAGCATCTGGATTTATTCTTGACAGTATTTTTACACTGAAGACACTGACATACACAGAAAATGCCAGATTTTTTTGTTGGCAGTTCAGCAACGTTTCCCTGTATTGCAGGGGTTGGAAACTCCCACCAGCAAGGTGCTGTGTTGCATACTGCCCACAAGGGCGCTGGCAAGGGGGAAAGCAGCAACTGGTGCTTGTAATGCAGAGGCACAAGCACATGGACTGCAGAGGGGACGGATGTGAGGTTTGATGAGTGAATTGCTTGTGTCAGTCTGCGAATCAGCTGTGGTAGTTTCCAGTGATTCCTGTTCTTCCTCAGTTTGTAAATATTAGCAATAACTTCCCTGACCCTTACTTCGCCAGCCATTGCAATGGTTTTGTGACTCTTTAATGTCTGTATTACATGTCTTTCTATTTGTAATGCCTCAAGCAGTTTCCATAACTTGTCCAAGGTCCCACAGGTACTTAGGATTTAAACCCAGATCCGTCCAGCTTTTGACAACATGTATATTGGTAAGTTCTAGGTCTTTTTCTCAGTCTCTTCTGGGGTGCTTTGCATCCATCAATGGTGAAGAGTATATTTGGAGTTTACAGAGGAGTGAGATTAAATATGTTTTAAATAACATCTTATATCTCTTTAAGCATTCTTAGGTCCACTAGGAGAAGTCTGAGGTAAATTAAAATATATAGCCACAGGCAAACAAGAAAGAGAATTATTTGAAGACATGAGTTATCCCTTTATTAATTTTCATAGTCCTGGGTTAAAGAGGGGGGATAGTAGAGACTGGTAGAGACAAGAAATTTATTGTGATTTGAGGTGATGTGATTTATTGATCCAGCAACTGTTCCTGGGCTTGTACGTATGTGTGAGCATTTTTAAAATACTACTCAATTCCAGTTATTTCAATATTTGTTTGTTACATAAGGTGAATATGAACCAGATGGGACTGATTTAGCTTCAAAATCAAGTCTTTCATTTGATTCAGGAAAAAAAAATTTAAAAATCACATGGTTGTTACTGTTAGTAGTAATGATTTGCCATTATTTTCTAAAAGTTAAAATTAAATTTAGAAACATACTTATTTGTACATTATACTGTTGACATTTCAGAAGCAATCTATTTTATTTTCTTGTAAATAACTAGTCTGCAGCAATGTTTTGCTTTTCTATTCATTAGTGTGCTTTAAAATTTCTCTGAAAGGACAGAAAGTGAAAGCTGGATTAACAATGAAGCAACTGATTTAATTGCAAAATAAATGCCTAGGGTATTGCTTTGAAAGTTCATGACTAGGCAAAATACGAAGCATAAAGGAAAAAAATCAAGAGAAGCCCTTGCGTTGCTATGGGGACAGGGTTTGTAGGCGACCTTAAAAAAAGAACTAATGTGCTTGGGTTTTTGTGTGTGTGTGCAGTTCACTCTCAGTTTGGAAGCGGTCGCATGTTGTATGTTTGACCAAAAAGTAGATTGAAAATGGTTAGTCTAGTATTTAGAGGAATTTCTGTGATAAATCAGATAAATCACACAGGTGATTTGACTTATATCCAAAATAATCCAAACCATATAAATTTTGTGTATTTTGCATTTTTTAAATTCTTCAAACAATTTTCAGACTTCACTTTCCTATAGTGATGGGCTAGGTTTCCCGCCTAGTCCTCTCCCGGCGACCACCAAATCCATGTATCACACACTCACACCATAAAGAAAAATGGCTGGAGAAAACATTTTTGACACTATAATTTAAATAATCAAAAAGCTGATGAAATGGCAAAGAATTACCTGGTTAAAATGAAAGGAACAGTGAAAACCCAGAAAGATAAACTGACCCGAAGCTGCTCTTGCCCAGAGGGAATTTGACAATTGAATTTTGATGTACCAAATGGTAAAGAGAAAAAAATATGTAATTCCAGAACCCAGATATGGAGTCTACTAGCGGACTCTCCTTTATAAAAACTGGGTCTAATTAGCTGTATATGCAGAATTGGAGTGGCCTGAAAGTAAACCTAGCTTTTACCGAACCCCATATTCTAAGGCTTGCCTTATAATTGAGCAGAACAGAGGGGAAAATTCCTGAAAACTTGTGTC
>VMDR010024606.1:0-14930 GCA_007922815.1 Macrotus californicus | reverse complement strand
GCTGGATAGAGTGATTTTGGATGTAGGTCCTTGCCTTTCATGACTTGGAATACTTCTTGCCAGTCCCTTCTTGCCTGCAAGGTTTCTTTTGAGAAATCAGCTGACAGTCTGATGGGCACTCCTTTGTAGGTTACTGTCTCCTTTTCTCTTGCTGCTTTTAAGATTCTCTCTTTATCTTTCATCTTGGGTAATGTATTATGATGTGCCTTGGTGTGTTCCTCCTTGGGTTCAACTTCTTTGGGACTCTCTGAGCTTCCTGGACTCCCTGGAAGTCTATTTCCTTTGCCAAATTGGGGAAGTTCTCCTTCATTATTTGTTCAAATAAGTTTTCAATTTCTTTCTGTTCCTCTTCTGGCACCCCTATGATTCGGATATTAGAACATTTAAAGACATCCTGGAGGTTCCTAAGCCTCATTGTTTTGAATTCTTGTTTTTTCATTGTGTTGTGCTTGAATGTTTTTCTTTCTTCTGGTCCACACCATTGATTTGAGTCCCATTTTTCTTCCCCTTACTGTTGGTTCCCTGTACATTTTTCTTCATTTCCCTTATCGTATCCTTCATTTGTCCATCTAATTTGTGACCAAATTCAACCAGTCTGTGAGCATCCTGATTACCAGTGTTTTGAACTGTGCATCTGATAGGTTGGCTATTTCTTGGTCACTTAGTTTTATTTTTTCTGGAGCTTTGATCTGTTCTTTCAATTGGGCCATTTTTGTTGTCTTGTTGTGCCTGTTATGTAGTAAGGGGTGGAGCCTTAGGTGTTCACCAGGGCGGGGCGGCCACGTTGCTGCATAGTGACGCTGTTTGTGGGGGAGGGGACCAAGAGGGAACAATGGTGGTTGCTCCGCTCTCTGTCGGTTTTCAGTGACTTTCCGCGCCACCCACAGTCAAACTGGGCCCCCCTGGTGCTGGTTCTGGTGCTGATTCCTGGCGGGAGGGCCTGTGTATGCTCTAGGACCCTGTGGGTCTCTCCAACAAGCTCTCCTGTGAGGCTGGGAGTTTCTCCCGCTGCTGCCGCCTTAACCCCCACAGGAGTTTTCAATCAGAGGCTCTGAGGCTTTATTTCTTTGAGCTAGAACTCTGGGTTGTGGGGTCTGTCTCGCTCCCCAGTTGTTCCTCCCGGTTTATCCTCATGAGGGAGTGGGACGCCCGGTCCGCAGCTGCCACTTCTCTTGGCCAGCCTCGCCTTTCCCAGATCTGCCAGCCACCGCCCCTCCTCATGAGTCCTCTCCGCCCCTCTTACTGGTCTGGATGTATGTTTCTTAATTTCTTGGTTGTCGGACTTCCATACGGTTCGATTTTCTGTCAGTTCTGGTTGTTTTTTGTTTTAAAATTTGTTGTTGTCCTTCTTTTGGTTGTGCAAGGAGGCACAGTGTGTCTACCTATGCCTCCATCTTGGCTGGACTTATTTTTAAAATCTTTATCGTGTTTTAATATATTTCAAGAATGAACATTTTTATTATCTAAAATTGTTTAATTAGTTATAATTTATTTAATATTTAATCAAAATAACATTAACATTTAGTTAAAAATACTCCATTAAAAGTAAAAAAAATAAAAAGAAAATGAGATGACATATTTGACAGAACTTGGAACAGTGGGGGCTGGGGTCTAGGAGGATCCCACCTGGGAAGGGAGTTTTTCTCACTAGATTCCTTTTGTACTACTTGATTTTGAAAATAACGTTCATATATCATTTTTTTAAAAAATGTACTGATTTCCATTAAAAAGACGTTTAACCTTTAAAGACTACCTTTAATACAGACATGTTCTTACTCCTTAGTGTTCTCACATTACTGTTCCAAGGACTCTTCCTTCTCACTGTCTCATCCGTGAGCTTTGCCATCTCTCCCTTCAGTACACTAGGGGAGAACGACCACTGTGTGGGCAAGAATCCGCTGGGCATCTACCGAAGCTCAAGGCCTGCTCAAGCTGTTTACCCTCTGGTTGGCATTACTGCAAGCTGGGTGTGGTGAAGTGAGAGTGCCAGGAAGTCCTCTGAGAGGAGCTACCCCTCTTTTCACCTCGCCACTGTCTAAGAACTTAGGACCTGCCCTTAACTTAAGTCTTGGAACTGTCCCATTAAACCACAGCCTTATAAATGAATGACCAGGGGGATCCTGCCTGCCAGACCCAGAATGGTTCAACCCAACCTACCATGCATTGTTTTCACTTCCTAAAAGTCTCTCAAGAGGGTAGTAATTGGCCGTGGAGGAGAAACTGGGGGACAACCAGGCAGACAGAGGGGAAGATCTTCTTGTTTTTCCCTTAAGCCCTTCATGTTGTCAGGTTTCATAGACATCTGTTGTTCAATAATTCCTTAGCAGCTGAATTTCCAGCCAGAATCAGAGAAACACATCATTGGGGCATTGAAATTGAAATAAATTTTTGGTTAACAGCTCAACAAATAGTAGCCAAAGGCCTGCTCTGCTCCAGGCCCTGTGCTTGCTCATGGGTAATATTGCCATGCCCATTCTCAGGGGCTCACAAGGGGACCAGGTGACTAGGATGCTGTGTGAGCAGATGCCTGGCATGGGGCATGGGGAGGGAATCCCACTCAGACTTGTCAGGTCAGGGAAGGCTTCCTGGAGGAAGTAGGTCTACTCAGAGACATGAAGACAGAGACTGTGAATGGACATAACTAGGAGAAGGATAGAGGGAAGGGTGTTCCAACTGAAGGGATTCAGAACATGTTACCCTCAAATATGACACTTTGGCATATTGATTATTTTGAGCTGAAGACACTTGAGAAATAGTAGATTTGGGAAGGGCTTTCTGACCTCCCTTTTTCCACCTAAAAGCATGTCATAAAATTTCTCCCGAGAAAGGTGTTCTCCCTGTACCAGGAAGAGAACGTCCTTATCCCTGGAGACTGGAGTTGATGCCGAAATGGATCTGCACAAACCAACCCTCTAAAATAACTCTTATCTTCCATTAGTTTCCCCCATACATTTCTGAGTCACTGCCCCACAATTTACTGCCCTCACCCCAGCTTCTTTGTCTTGTCACATCCTCACAACTTATCATTCTTTGTGTAAAATGGTCACTGTATAATCTTTTGGGCCTGATGGTTTCTTCAGGTCTTTATTTCCTTTTGAAGACTCCCATATACATGTAACAACATTCAATAAAATTTGTATGCTTTTTTCCTGTTAATATGTCTTTTGTCTCAAGTACAATTCTTAAGCCCAGCTACAGAACCTCAAAGGGTAGAAGGAGACTGCCCCCCTCTTCCCCAAACAGCTGAAGATGCAACATAAAAGTGGCACTGAGGAGACATCAATTGTCCCTGAGCCTTAGCAAAGTCAGCAAGTGTTCCAGCCTGTCCTCAGCTGTCTTGTGAGGGGGCGGGGTAAGCCTGTGCCTGCACTTGGCCAACCTCTTGAGGCCTTTGATGGCTGTGGTCATTATGGAGTTGTCCCCACGGGAAAGGAGTTCTCAAAGACATGGGACTGAGCCTTCCAGCTGACTCTACTCATGATGAGCTTTTACCCCACTGCCAACTCAGGAGAATCCAGGGACTGTTTTATCAAAGGAGATAGCAGATTGCTTTGGATACTTCAGTGCCATTTGGTTAATGAGATTTTTTTTAGCCCCTAGACAGTGGGATGGAGACTATTATGTGGAGAGAAGAGGAGAGGGTGTTAGAACTGGAAGCTCATTCTGAGCATGGAGCAAGGTCCTGGGAGGCATTCCTGGAGTGTGTGTGGCAAGAGGCTCTGAGAAGCTGGAGAAAGCTTAAGGATTTTAGGGACCTCTGTCAAACGGGACTGACAAATGAGAAGAGACCAGATCAGTGACAGTGGGAGTGAGGATGGGGTTTGGTGACAATCAGTTTTTGCCTGGGACTGGCACTGACTAAATAATTATAACTAATGCTTACTGAGTGTATATATGCTAGAAATCCATCCTAAATGCTTGACATATATTAACTCAATAGATGGGATGGGAGGGGTTTCATTATTACACACTTGTAGTTACATGGGGAAAACGAAGCACAAAGGGTTGAGTAACTAGCATGTAGCTAGTTAGCAGCAGAACCAGGGTTTGAATGTAAGCTATCTGGCACTACCTGCCTCTAAATGATGCTAGAAGATAATGATGATGGCGTTAATCTACACAATACATATTTTGCTCCTTCTCGTGCCAGACATTGCTCTAGGTTCTACAGAGCCAATAGTGAACAAGGCCAGCAAAGTCTCTGCTCTTGTGGGGCTTATGTTTTGGTGGGGAGACAGTTAAAAAAAAACCCAAATAGACAAAAACGTAATTTCAGAGAGTGACATGTATTAGGAAAAAAATTAAAATGAGAATGCGACAGAAGATGAGTGGAGAGGAGCTCAGGAAATGCTCCCCAAGTGAGCAGTTGGGGTGTGGAGGTTGGCAGGAACCTAATGAATCAAGATGAGCTCTGAGTACCTGATGCGGACTCTGTCCCACGGGTCCGAGTGTTGTGGATGTTTATGCTGTGGCTGCAACGAACAACGAACAAATTCACACGGACTAAAGAAATCTGGTGGAGAAAAAAGGGACGGTGGGGCCACTCTCAGTGAGAAAGAGAGGGCCGGCCTGGCTCCCTCAGTGAGAGAGAGGGCCCCGACCCATGCCTGGACAGGCTTTTATCCACATTCTAGGTACATTACACCAAGAATGGTCCTCATTTACTATGCACAGGTTCACTTTGGGTGGTTACCTTTTATAGATAACAAAGGAAAGAATGTTGCTAATTACTTCAAAGAGAAAGGTCATTTGCAAATGTAAAGGGGAAAAGTGGCTGAACTGGTTACACCCCATACTTGGGAGATTTAGCTCAGTAAACCTCTGCTGCCTCGATTTCAGGTGAGGGAGTTTTTTTAGCAAGAGCAAGTCTCATAAGTTTTCAGACAGAGCTGGGCTACATTCAACATTTCCACGTGGATAGGTTTTCTATAAGCACCTGCCACTCAAAAATCTGCAGCCTGAGAACTCTGCCATGTCTCCTTAAATGCTGTGATACTCTTTATCTGAAGTCACTTCATCCATGCAGTTTCATGCCTTAGAAACCTGAGCAGCCAACCCAAAGTTGTGGGGATCCTGGAGTTTAACATGTAATAAATAAAAAAGTCTCTTAAAAAAACCTTTTCCCCATTTGTCCAGTGATGTCAGACTTTTAGTGTGGTTGTTCATCATGTATTTATTTTAACGTTAAGCCTGTTACTTGAAAAGAGATCCCTTGGGAACAAAGAATGATAACTTTGAAAAATGACTTGTGAATTATAATGTTCCTTCTGCTGATGTTCAAAGCTACTGATCTTTCTTGGGATATTTGTTATTCTGGACTGGGGTGTGAAAGGAAAGGGAAAATATCCCAATTTTAATGCAATTCAAAGTAAATACCAAAGAAAAATCAGTGCCTTTGCATGGGACCTCCTTTTGCAAAGTACACATGTGGAGCATAAAAGCACTTCAGGAGTTCTCTGAGACCAATGCCACTGGCTCACAGATTATAGTGTCACCCTGGGCCTGTATCCATGATCCCTAGAGCTCTAAGATCTGCAGAACATGGTTCTGCCATAACTCCTAGTTAACCATTGGGTCCCTTGAAGGAGAGCAGCAAATGAGGAAGGTTCAGTGGCCAAAGGCAGTGAACGGCACTGACTAAAAAAGATGGGTCAGTGCACTGAGGCCTGGGACACAGGTCCCACATGGATTTCTCACCATCCTTTCCCTCTCCCCTGGGTCTATCATAGGCACCTGGCAGTGAGGCTGCCTTTCTTTCTGCTTCCCCCTCTCATTCCTCCCCCTTCTTCTTCTCCTTCCCCTTGTCCTCTCTCTGGTCCTCTAGTGGGCTGGGGCTCGGGGAGGGCAGGATAACTGCAGCCAGGAGGGCCAGCCAGATGGAGACGGTTTCCTTGAGTCAGCCAGCACATCTAACCACGTGTGTGGGAACAGAAAGAACAAGGCAGGGAGCAGCTGGCGGTTAGCAAAACCACAAACTTACAGCAAGTACTGTTGCAGGGAGACTGATAGCAGAATGTAGATTGCAAGTCAGGGTTCTGGGTACAAATGCACAGGCAGGGGCTTTCTCTGGGAGCAGGCAAGAGATTGACAGGTATTAGAGGAGAGAGGGCAGATGAGTGAGGTATAGCTTCATCAGCAAACAGCAGGTGAGCTTGGGCAAATGACACTCTTTGGGCCTGAGTGTCCTCGTCTGCCAAAGGATGGCTATGTCCTTTCTCGTGTGACTGGACCTTCAATTTCAATGAGGTGGCTATGGTCGCAGAGGGCCTGGGCTCTAGGCAGGCTGCTCATGCAGCAAGATGCAGATCTAGTTCCTAAGCTGAGGTGCTGCTGTCGCCTGGGTCAGAACTGGGCTTCAGGATGGGGCTGGAAAAGCAGCCAGGACAACTTGACCCAGAGGACCGAGGACCAGGCTTCCCACAGCAGTGGTGGGACTAGTTTCTCTGGTGGCTTAAGTAGGAAAGGCCTCAGGATAGAACCTCAATGATCCTCATACTTACTCTCCCTGAACCCCATTTCCAAATGCTTACTGTCATTCCTAGGAATTGTGTATCCCAGAAACGCCTTGGTTTTAAAACTCTAACTTCCTCCTTTCTCTGGTGAATGTTGGTCTTAGGGTAGAGGCCCGGACAGAGGATTCTGAAGTGGCCCAGGTAGGGTGAGCACAGAAGGAGCAAGGAGCAGGGCCCCTGGAGGGCCTGACACTTTTATTTTCCTTTTTTAAAACAATAAACTTTTAATTTTGGAATAATTGTAGATTTACAAAACAGTTGCAAAGATAGTACAGAGAGTCCCCATTACCGGCTTCCCCTAATGTTCATACATCTGTATGTACACACATAAAATGCACCTAACCATAGTACATCTGTTGAAGCTAAGAAATTAACACTGAAACAATACATTTAACTATCTACAGACTTCATTTGGGTTGCACCAGATTTCCCATTCTGTACTCTTTCTGTTCCAGGACCACATTACATTTAGCTCATTTTCCTTTCTTACTCCAGTCACTGCAGTTCATTTGTTTGTTTGTTTTTTTCTCTGTACACCTCCCTTCTCTCCCACTTTGTGTTGGGGCAGGGAGAGTGCGGTGGGTGAGGAAGGCAGTGAGGTAAGTCCAAGAGTCCTCTGTTCTGGGGACAAGACACTGAGATGTCTTTTGTGATGTGTTAGTGGCTACAGGGTAGAAAAGCCCATACTGTGGCTAGATGGAGAGGGACCCAAGGACCTGATCACCTGCCATGAGCAGGCAGAGGAGTCTGTCTGCCTCAGAGGGTGAAGGCAGGAAATAGGAAAGGCCATTTGGAGAAATCCATGAAGGCTGAGGAGCCTCTTTCTCAGGAAAGTATCCCCAACTGCTCTTCATTTCAGTTGTGGCTACGGGTGGAGAATGCTAGTGAGATAACAAAGCCCTGCCTTGTTACCTGAGACCTGAATGGATGGATCAGGCACCACACTGTAGGTCAAGGCAATTGGCCAGGTGAAGGGGAGCTCCAGCACCAAGGTGGCTTGGCAGGATGGCTACTCAGAGGGTGCATTCCAAGGTGACTGAAGCCAGCCAACCAAACTTCTTTTTCCTTTTTTTAAAAAAAATTCTCACCCAAGGATATATGTATTGATTTTAGAGAGAGAGGAAAGGAGAGAGAAATATCGATGTGAGAAACATCAATTAGTTGCCTCCTTTACATGCCCCGACTGGAGATTGAACATGCAACCTAGGCATGTGTCTTGACTGGGGAGTGATCCTGCAACTTTTTAGTGTTTGGAATGATGCTCCAACCAACTGAGACACCTAGCCGGGGCTTCTCCTTAAACGAAAGATAAAAGCTAGGGAAACATAGAACAAGCAGGGGCTGTAAGCTCCGGAGCTGTGTGCAGAAATGAGAGACACTTCTGGTTCTCCATGAAGCTTATCCCACACCGGTGGAGCAGACACTTCTGGACGCCTACCCAATGTGAATTTGCCCTCTTCTTCCTTGCTCACACAACCCTGATTTGGCTCTGGTCTTCTCCCTCTGTCTAACAATCAAATACTTCAAGGAGGCTGGCTTCCAGGTGTAGGTCCCTGATTGGTCTAAACCCATCAAAGTGCTCCCATCCTGCTTGCCAGGAATTGGATTACGCATGGACATGTGGTTCAATTCTGGCCAATGAGGTAGATGTGAGGGACAGTTCTCTGGTGTAGATGGGTGTTCTGAGAAAGCTTTTCTCACTCTCCATGAGAGACTCAAGGGTGAAATGGCTTCCTTCCCTGAATCTTGGCAATGGTGTGCCTGGACTCAATATCTGGAACTTTGGCAGCCATCTTGTGACTGACATAGCAGTGAGTGCAGAAGAATGAATTGATGGGAAGAACCAAGGTCCTTGTTAACATAACTAAGTCGCCAAATCCACTCGGCTTGGTTGGAGCCTTCCGTTGGCATGAGCCAGGTGAGTTGGGTTTTTCTATTACTTGCTGTCATTGCATCACCCAGTGCTAGAAGATCTGTGACCTGGGAGACTGCACCAGAGGGGACCATGCCCAGCTTTCCTTCTGGTACTATGAACTCTTTACTTAGCTGTCTGCATTAGTTTTCTGTTGCTGCTGTAATAATTTACCAAAAACTTAGTGGCTTAAATGAACGCAAATGTATTTTACTACCTTTCTAGAAGTTGGGAGTTTAAAATAAAAGTGTTGGCAGGGTTGCATTCCTTCTGGAGGTTTCTGGAGAATCAGTTCCCTGCATTCCTTCCCTGTGGCCTCTTCCTCCCATCACTACAGTCTCTTGTCCCTTTGTCACATCTCCTCCCACTCACTGTGCCCTCCTGCCTCCCTCTTACAAATACCCTTGTGGTTGAATTGAGCCCACTCAGGTAAACCAGGATAACCTCTCCAACTCAAGACCCTTAACTTCATCATGTCTGCATACTCCCTTGTGCCATGTGAAGTATTCTCAGGTTCTGAGGATTAGGATGTGGACATGTTTGGGAAAGCGTTATTCAGCCTAACACCACCTCCCTCCACCAAATGATCCATGTGTGGCTCCATGGGGGCTGGTGGTTCTTGCGGTGTACCATCCAGGGCACTATTTGCGTGGATCTCAACCTGACATGGCTTACTTGGCATTTCCTACCACCAACTATGTTGTCTAATTGGATCTAGTGTCTGCTCCTGATGGGAGAGGAGAGCCTGGGGTCAGAGAGAGATAGGGATTGTGTATATAAAATGGACTTTAGCTACTTCACAGTAGAGAGAAATGGGGGCCTTTTGTTTTCTCAGTGGCAGAGAATCTGAGAAAGATGTTGTCAGAAGGTGACCAAATGGTTTAAATGAGGTTCAGATTTTCCTCAGAAATTCACTGTTTTTGAAGACCCTTGTCTATGTCAGAGTCCCAGAACTCTAAGGAGATCAGGGTGCTGGGGCATCTCTCAGGCCACATAAGCATTAGAGTTGGACCCCAAAACCAATAGGCTACTGATCTGTTTCTCATCCATTCTGGACACTTGGCTATGTTTGTGGTGGGCACAATTCAGAAAAATTTCAGGGTCAGCTTTGGTGAGATTTCCAGCCATTTTCCATTTTTATGCCATATGCTGGGCTTTGGCCTGGGCCAAAGTGCCCCATAGGTGAATCCCAAGTGCATTCCCCATGTCATACTCCAGGACACATCTCTGCTTGACCTCTGCCTCCTGCCTGTACAAGATGCCTAAAGCAAGGTCACCTTCACTGTAAAATGAGAGGCTGGGAAGAATCTCAAAGCCCTGCAGCTTTCAAATGCCACGACTTGTGGTTGGGAAAGGGGCATGGAAGAGAAACAATGAGGCCAGAGCATTTCAGGGTTTCTCATCCTCACCTCCAACCCAGGAAAAAATTGTGGAGGGTAGTTGGACTAAGTTAGCCTGGGCAAATGACCATGTTTCACACTTCAGCCTGAGTTATGTTTTTCTGGCTTCACTCTTATCCTCTGTCTAGCCTCCTTTAGAGCAGCCCCATGGGTGGGAAGATGTCAGTTTCAGAGTAAAAAAGTCCCACCAGGAGAAGCCGATCAATGACACAGGAGACAATGAAAGAGCAACACATACCTTGTTTGGAGGATAAGCCACCTCTTAGAGAGCAAAACTGCAACATCCTTTTGTTGGTCTAGATTGTAGTTATCACAGCTTTGTCGTGGTGAATCCCTAAAGAACTAGGCATTTCCAAAAAGTGCTTCATTTAATGGCTAAAAGAGGAGAAATGGAAGGGAGGAAACAGAAGCCTTTATCCATCAGAGGGCAAGCACAGGTGATGATGCCATCGATAGCTGATGTGGACAGATCTCCAGAACTGGCATCAACAGCCGTAAATTGGCATAGTTCTGCCACATTCAAAGTCCCTCTTGACCTCTCTGGCCTCACTTTCCCAGCTGGATTACAAAATCTATGCCCTTCTGCACCTCAAGGGAAGTTAGTGTACGTCAACTGGGTAAGGCATGTGACAAAAGACCTTTCTGGAAAAGATGAGAATGTGGACCTGGGAATCTGATGGTCGTGGGAGTGGGGCAGGCATAGAGACTTGCTGTCTCGAACTGCCTGCTTCCAAGCTCCAAAGTCAGCAAATCTCCCCCCATAGACCACACATGTAATTAGTGTGGGGAGCCTTCTGGGAAGACGTGAGGCTTTCAGACACAGTCATACATGAAGGAAAAGATCCACAACATGGAAACTCAGTGGGCTGTGGAGGTGGCATGGTTTTGGCATTTGTCAGTGTCGTGGTTAGAAATTTATCCTGGCTTATTTGTTCAGATGCTACGAGTTCTGTGCCATGGGTGGCTAGGGAGACCCTGAGGATTCCCTAGATCTATAAGGTCTGATTCATCCTTAGTCATCTCAGTGTGATGACAGATGTGGTCTGATTTCAGGGAGAGAACAGTAAACCAGTGTTAATAAGACACAAACCTACTGACGCTTCTGGAAGAGTTTGAATCTTGTGCTCTTCCTTATCTACTTTCCCACACTCATCCCCAAAGCAGCTAGAAAACCACAGACTCCAAGGAGTCCCTGGAGAAGGGGATTGGTGGTGAGTGAGATCTATTTATTTTACAGAGCCAAGATAAAGTGGGGAGCAGGCACACACATCCACATCAGGGCATTTTGCTCATGATAACTACAAAGGTGGCCAATGACTTGAGATTGGAAAGGGGGAAATGGGGATCTCAGGTCTCTAGGTTGAGGGATATTCACAGAGTGTGACTACTGGGATGTCATTCTGTCCACAGTGGCCTTTGGCTATGGACACTTGATACTTGATATACCCTTGAGAAGCAAAATTTGGGGTAACATGGCATAAAAGATTCTCCTCTTTAGCCAAGAAAATGCAAAATCTTCTTTCAGTCATGATTCACAGTTACAAGCAAAAGCAACTGACCCTGGCTGATGAAGCAGAGAGAGAATTTATTAACAAGACATTGTAGCTCACAGCATCTCCACGAGTCCTGGGGTACCTGGCTGAGAAGTGGCACAGCCAAGTAGAGCACCCCAACTCCTGTCACAGGACCCACATAATGAAGACACATTTGCTCTGTAGCAGTGCCCACTGCTGACTTCCCAAGACTGGGCACTGGGTGCTGGCTGGAAACAGAGCCCCCCTTTTAAAAAAATATATTTTATTGATTATGCTATTACACTTGTCCCATATTTTTCTCCCTTTTATTCCTCTCCACCCTTTACCCTCCAACCACCATCATTCCTCCACCTGAGTTCATGTCCATGGGTCATACATACAAGTTCTTTGGCTTCTCCATTTCCCGTACTATTCTTAACCTCCCCTTGTCTATTTAGTACCACCAATTATGCTTCTTATTCCCTGTACCTTTGCCCCCACCACTCCCCTGCTGATAACCTTCCATGTGATGTCCATTTCTGTGATTCTGTTCCTGTTCTAGTTGTTTGTTTCGTTTTTGTTTTTTTTTTTAGGTTCGGTTGTTAATAGTTGTGAGTTTATTATCATTTTATTGTTCATAGTTTTGACCTTCTTTTTCTTAGATAAGTCCCTTTAACATTTTACATAGTAAGGGCTTCGTGATGATGAACTCCTTGAACTTGACCTTATCTGGGAAGCACTTCATCTGCCCTTCCATTCGAAATGATAGCATTGCTGGATAAAGTAATTTTGGATGTAAGTCCTTGCCTTTCATGATTTTGAATACTTCTTTCTAGCCCCTTCTTGCCTGCAAGGTTTCTTTGGAGAAATCAGATGATAGTCTTAGGGGAACTCCCTTGTAGGTAACTGTCTCCTTTTCTCTTGCTGCTTTTGAGATTCTCTCCTTCTCTTTAATCTTGGATAATGTAATTATTCAAAATGTTGAGTTGAGTCCTGATTTCCTTCCCATCACTGTTGGTTCCCTGTACATGTTCCTTTATTTCATTTTTCATAGCCTTCATTTTCCCTCTATTTTATGACCATACTCAACCAATTCTGTGAGCATCCCAATTACCAGAGTTTTGAACTGTGCATCTGATAGGTTGACTATCTCTTCGTCACTTAGTTGTAGTTTTTCTGGAGCTTTGATCTGTTCTTTCATTTGGGTCATTTTTTTTTTTTTTGTCTTGCCTTTTGACGTGCCTGTTATGTAGTAAGGGGTGGAGCCTTAGGTGTTCACCAGCACAGGCCAACCCAGGTTGCTGTATTGTGGCACTGTATGTGGGGGAGGGGGTTGAGAGGGAACATGCCTCTTGCTTTGCTCTCTGCCAGCTTTTAGTCACTTTGACCGCTACCAACCAGCAAACTGGGCCCTTCTGGTGCTGATTCCTGGGTGGGTGATTTTGTGTACATTCTCGGACCCTTGTGGGTCTCTTCAACAAACTCTCCTGTGAGGCTGGGAGTTTCTCCCGCTACCTTAACCCCCACAGGTTTTTTCAGTTAAAGGTTCTCAGGCTTTCTTTCCCTGAGCTGGAACCCTCGGTTGCATGGTCTATCTCACTCCCCAGTTGTTCCTCCTGGTTTATCAGCACACACATGTGGGACTGCCTGGTCTGCCAGCCCTCACCTTGCCAGGTATATCAGCTGCCATCTTGTCTGCCCCCATCCTCTAGCCACCACCTTGCCAGGCATCCTCTCCGCCCCTTTCCACCCATCTTACCAGTCTGGATGAATGTTTCTTCTTTAAATCCTTGGTTGTCAGCCTTCCATACAGTTTGATTTTCTGGCAGTTCTGGTTATTTTTTGCTTTTAAATTTGTTGTTGTCCTTTTGGTTATGTGAGGAGGCAAACTGTATCTACCTATGGCTCCAACTTGGCTGGATGTCAGAAACAGAGCCCTAATGCCTCTAGAAACTGGATGTATGGCCGTAACAATCACCATTATCCAAGCCAGAGTACATTTCTGAGCTCTCCCAGATTCTTCTTGTAAGAGACAACACAGGTCAGTTAGTTACCTGACCCACCTACCAGGGGAACTTTTGGTTTCTCTAGTGAGGTAGGCTCTGTCTCACAAGGTGGGGTACAGCTTACAAGCATCCTTGTTGACCAAATGGATAACAAGTGTTTCTTGTATGGCATGAAGTGATGGGAGCTGACTACAAGGGCTTCTGATGCTGCTCCCTTTGGGAACACCTCCTTTTGATGCTGATGTACCAGCTCTCTCTTTGGGGACTGGGAAATGATGCTGATTCTCTCAGGTACTTCCCACTTGAGGGAAGTCATCTGTTCCCAAATATAAGACATTCCATGTAGAATTGTTAACCAAGAAATAATTCATGTTATTTTAAATGGAAAAAATTATAATGCATATACCTGACAATCAATTTTCTTAATGTAATTAAACTTGGTAAAACACCTACATATAAGTAATAAAGTACCACATTAGGATATAAAATGCTTAAACACAGCTAATCGTATGGTGCTGATGGTTGCTCTGTGATGCTGGGACAGCTTTCAGTGCCTGCAACATGGAAATGCTCGACCCCTGTATTGATGTTTCTCATGCTTTACCAAAACTTCTCAAGTTCTATTAATTATAAAAATAATGTTTCTCAGCACAATGTATGCTTCCATTTATTTGTATCTTCTTCAATTTCTTCAGTATCTTACAATTTTCTGAGTACAGTTCTTTTAGCCCCTTGGTTAAATTTATTCCTAGGTATTTTTAAAAATGTAATTATAAATGTGATTGTTTTCTTAGTTTCCCTTTCTGATAGTTTATTATTGGTGTATAAACATTTCTGAACATTTATTTTGTGTCCTGCTACTTTACTGAATTCTTTTATTAGTTCTATATTTTTTGGTGGACACTTTAGGGCACTTTATATACAGTATCATGTCATCTGCAAAGAATGACAGTTATACATTTTCCTTTACAATTTGGATACCTTTTATTTCTTCTTGTTGTCTGGTTGTTGTGGCTAGGACTTACAGTACTATGTTGAATAGGAGTGGAAAAAGCAGACATCCCTGTTTTGTTCCTGATTTTAAAGGAAAAATACTTTTAGTTTTTCTCCATTGAGTATATGCTGGCTGTGGGTTTGTCATATATGGCCTTTATTATGTTGAAGCATGTTCCCTCTATTGCTACTTTGCTGAGAGTTTTTATTAAATGCTTTTTCTGCATCCATTGATATGATCATATGAGTTTTATCCCTCATTTTATTTACATGATGTATCACATTTATTAATTTCTGGATATTGTGCCAAACTTGCACCCCTGGAATAAACTATACTTGATCTCAGTGTTTAATCTTTTTTTTAATTAATTAATTAATTAATTATTATTTTTTAAAAAATATATTTTATTGATTATGCCATTACAGTTGTCCCATTTCCCCCCCTATATTCCCCTCCACCCTGCACACCCCTTCCCACCCACATTCCCCCTCTTTAGTTCATGTCCATGGGTCATATATATAAGTTCTTTGGCTTCTACATTTCCTATACTATTCTTAACCTCCCCCTGTCTATCTTCTACCTACCATTTATG
>VMDR010024605.1:0-14930 GCA_007922815.1 Macrotus californicus | reverse complement strand
TCTCGGGAACTCATTCTTTCAGACTCTTATTAAATGGCATATTGTAATTGTGCGGCATATTAGAAACTTGAAAATATGGGCTGAGTTGATTTCTCTGAGTATTAATAACTAAAAGTCAAAGAGGATATTTACCTTTTGTAGTGATTTACATGTCTATGGAGATATCTCCTTTTAGTGTTTCAATATTTTAAAATCTGGTTTATCAAGGGAAATTTCAGAAATATGCTTCTTGCCACTTAACAGAGTCATTTACTAGCCTTTTTTCAGATTGACCCTCCGCCTAACACCTTGTTTAAGCTTTATCATGCCTATCTTCTCTTACCATATTACTACTAAGGCATCTTATTAGGTTATTTTTATGTAGTCAACATTGGCATGCAGGTTTATTCAGGTAGATTTCCTTTTCTTGCTCTTTTTCACTATATTTATCTTCAAGGGCCTGTATCTGAAACTCTTGGGGACACATACTATGTACTACAGAACACTTCTAGAGAGATTTGCCTCAGAATCCAAGTCCATACATTAACATTTCTGCAGCAGAGCAGGAATGATCACAGTCACTGGGTTAAAGACCATTGGGTAAATAGCTTAATGTCGGTTGAAGTCAGGTTTTGCCACCAAAGCTTAAACTTTTAAGGTTTTCAGAGTTTCTTGTTTTTCAGATTTATATATAAAGAATAGGATATGGATAAACTGGGGCATTCTAGTGTCTGGGAGAATACACATAAAATTTCTACTGAATTGCTTGAGCTTTTTCTGGGTTGTCTTTACCATTTGCCCATAGTTTAATTTCAGTTTGGAAACCTTGGTTAATCTGTGTTGCCCATTCAAGTTATAAAATTATATGAAAGTTTGGCAGTTAGAATACCAATATGCTTTTTCTCATTTGACCCTGTAAATAAAATAATTTAAAATATGTGTATCTGTTCATAGGAGGAAAGATAAGTTATTTGAAGGTCCTTTTTCCTTCAGACTTTAAGGTGCACCTGAATCACCTGGAGGAATCTTGCTAAAATGCAGACTCCGATTTAGGCGGACTAACGTGGAGCTTGAGGTTGATGATGATACCAACGCTCCCTGATCAAGCACAGCGCTTTGATTAGCATTTTCTGAGTATTTTATCCTAACAGACTACATAAATGCAGCTTAATTTTCTTTTTAAGTAGATTTTAAAGAAAACCATTTTTGAGGCAAATAAACATACCTATTCTGTATGTTCATGAATATAAAGTAATCTCTTCCAAAAATGTCTGAGAACAACTCTGATATTACAGGCTTTATTCCTTGCCAGTCCCAGAACTTTCCTCCCTAAAGAACTTTGTTGTTACCCTCAATCTTGTCACAGTGCTTTCTGATGCACTTGGTGTGATGGTAGAGGCTGGCGATTGCTTGGCAGAGAGCGCTATTTCAGGTGCTCATCGAGCATGAGTACTGGATAATGATGGACAGTGCAAGAACTGAGCTTGAGAGTCAAATTGGACTCAAAGTGTATTTTTCTCCTTTCATATGGAGTAAAAAAGTTTTTAATGCAAATAAATGTAAGCAGGTATACTAATTTGTATGTGAGGGTTATTTACCCAGCTTTTTCTTTTCTTTTTTAGATTGTATTTATTTACTATTTTTAGAGGGGAAGGGAGGGAAAAAAAAGAGGGAAAGGTACATCGATATGCAAGAGATACATCAATCAGTTGCCTCTTGCACACCCCCAACCTGAGACCCAGACTGCAACCCAGGCACCAGCCCTGACTGGGAATCAAACTGTCAACTCTTCAGTTGAGAGGCTGGCGCTCCATCCCCTGAGCCACACTAGTCAGGGCTCTAGACAGGGCCCCAGCTCTCTCTAATGAGTTCTGCAAATGTTTCTACTTCTATCCAAAAACTGCTGAAAGATTCTATGTCAAAATGGTTTCAATTTTTTCCAGTCATATTTTAGCCTCCTCCTAACAGTATGACATTAAGGAGTAGTTTTTGCTCAGCAAAAGATGGTGAAGTTGATTTGTGAATGCTACTGGATATAAAGGATGAGAGGAGGAATCCCAAATAGGCAAAGAAGCATGTGTCAAGAGTACTGGGAAATTCACATACATGTTTCAAACTCGGGATCTGTTGTTATTACATTCATACTGTAGGCTAAAGTGAACTTAAAATTTGTGTTAAACTGGTAGATTTTTAAAAATGTGGTTATGTTAAATTACTGGAATATTTGCTTACTTGCTTTTGAATGCCTGTATTTTCATTCATGACCTTTCATTTTATTATACAAAGGCCAAATTAGGAATGGCAATCCAAAATGTCCAGGAATGAAAGATAATTTCTATAAGCAAAAATGAATAAAACTTCTTCTCAATCCCTGTTTGAATTAAATGACACTCCCAAGTCTGCCACATCACGTAGTATTTGGGTGCACGGAGTGGTATGTGACTGTTGAACAATTGTGTGCCAGATACTCAGGCTCCAGGATTACAAAAATAGCATGTTTTCTGCTGTTTTCGTTTACCATTTAGGAAGACTGATTATTAAATTTGGAACCCAAGAATCCTAGACGTTTAAAATGCAGTTTCTCAGGTTCTCTCCATCCACCGGAAGTTCTGATTCAATTGAGATGGGGTGGGGGGGGCACTGGTATTTACAATTTTAATTAGCATCCTCTAGATTGTGGTGTGGCTGATTCACTTTGAGAAACATACAGAAGGTTATACAGAGAAGTGAAAGACGTTAAGTTTAAGATGCCGTAGCTTACAGGCCGGGAGAAGCACACACTGGGCCCAGTTTACTAGAAACTGATTCGCTCAAGAGCTATCTCCCATATCTTACAACCTCCAGACTTGTGCGCGCACTCCCAGGTCCGAGCGCAGGGTTCCCCCGCTATCCGCGCACACCACCGGAAGCTCCACCCCTTTCCTCGGCTCTGCTGTGCGTTCTCGTTCCACCCCACTGCCTGTAGGCGGGTGCCCAACGTCGCCAGGGCCGGAAGTGACGATACCGGGGAAGGCTTTTGGGCGGGGCCTGGGCCGGGTAGCTCCAGATCCCGAAATTTCACATCGGAAATAAAACAGCCGCTGCTCACGAAAGAACCTCGGGTGCGAGCGGGCGGCGGCGGCGGCGAGGAAGGAGTAGGTGTGTGATGGGGGAGTCCGGGGAGAGAGGACAGCCCCCCTCTCCCAGTGTCGACGCGGGCGGCCGCTGACCCGGGCGGTCCTTTGTCACCGCCTGGGCCGCGGAGCCGGTGTCCTCGGGATGAAGAGCGGGGCGCGGCCGGGCGGGGACACAGGAACCCCTCTGGGGAATTAGAGGGGCTGCTTGTTTCTCGGGTCCCGGGCGCGGCGTGCGGTCAAATTGAAGAGAGTACCCTTCGGAGTCTTGGTCCGGAAGTGCTGGTTTCCCAAAGATGTCTCAGGGCGCAGGTGCTTTGGGCCGGGATTGACCGTCTTGAGTGGAGCAGGAGAAGGAAGCGCGTACCGCCGAGTCCGGTTGAGCAACTGGTGAAACTCCACGCTTCACGCCGAGTGTGTCCTTGTCCAGGGAAAGTGAATGGCACTCAGGGCTAAGTTCCTTCTGTCTCACATTCGTGGCGGAAAACAGGGTCTGATGCTTTTGCATTGATCGACGCTGTCACAGGCATGTATATGTCCGATGCTTTGCATGTACCTTAGATATTTGCGCATTTCTTCTCAGATTCTTTTTCTCTTATAGGAAAGTAACAGTAATAATTTTTTTCCTTTTTTTTTTAAATTACTTTATTGTTGTTCAATTACAGTTTGAATTTTCCCCCCATCACTCTCCCCCCACCCCAACAGTAATAAATTTTAAAGCATTGTTTGCCTGCTTTGAACAAGATGAATAAAGTAGTCAAGGTTTACTATGGGATATAAGAATAGTATGCAAATAACTATATGGTAGAGCACACTGTAAAGGTCACACCGCATTCGTTGAAGTTCGAGGCAGGTAGAGCTAACGTCTGCTTAAGAGAATCTTGTTATTTGAATTGTCTTTTGCAGGGGAAAGGTTTTCACCCTTGGAGCTCAAGTGAGGAGGACAGTGTAATCAGAGAGTGCGCTACAAACTGGGGGCCTCTGGGTCTCACATGTCCGGTGACTGTTATGAAGGAAGGTAGAACAAGGAAGTAGCTTGGAGCCTGTTGCATTTGGCTAATTTCAGGCACCTGCAAAAGCCATGTCAGTTTTTAACTCATTTGTAGCGTTCAACCAACGTAAGCCCCACCCCCACCACGTTTAATAACAACTCTTTAACAATGAAAAAAGAGCGCTTGTTGGGTGCATGGACTCTCTCTCCCCCGCCCTCCCAATTAATAGATGGTAGAAGTAGCATCTATTATGTGATTTTTCATTTTTCACCTGGTTCTTGGGGTAGACAGTTCCCACATTGCTGGATATACTTTCCTCTGAACAGATTTTAAGTTAATGGCTGCTACTAGTCCTAGATTTCTGCATGAATTTCCATTTGTGGAGAACCTGAGGATTGGAGTTGGTCTCTGAGAATCGTCCTAGCAGGAAAGATACAACATTTGTCAGTTGCCATAGCTTATGTGGTTCTCTTCCTCTCTCTCAAATCCAGGTTCCCTCCGCTCATTCTCTCCTACTATTTATCAGATTGTAGGGAGAGACTTCTTTCAGATATATTCTGAAAAACCTTTCAAAGACCTCTAATACTGTTTCTCCCTCTTGTGATAGATGCCAAGCAGATATGGAAGGTGATTTGAAAGTGTGACACTGTTGTGGCCAGAGCTTTGCTTTGGGCACCTTAATGTGGCAGTTGGGGATAGAATGGATAAGAGACTTGAGGTGACTTTGCATAACCAGACAAGATATAATGAGAGTTTGATCTTCAGTGGTGGCATAGGCTTAGGAAGAGGAAAAACATGAACTGGACATGGCAGCCAATTGAGGAACAGGGAATAAAGTGTAAAGTTGATTAGGAGACTTTAAGTTTGGAGAATGGGGGAGGCATTTGCAAAAATAAGGAAGTTTGAGCAAAGAACTATTCTAGAGAAGAAGATGAGGAAGTGTTTTGGAAATACTATGAAGTGCCAACAGGTAAAGCTGTCCTTTGGACAGGTGGAGCTGTAAACATGAGTCACTTAAATAGACTGGCCAGTTGATATTGAAGCAGTGGAGGAGACTCCTAAGGACAGGAAGGGCACAGGAGACCCAGGCGGACCACATACTAAGGGGTTGGGAGAGGAGTGAGAAACCAGCCAGCTGAGGACAATGAAGTGTCAGGAGGAAAACTTCTATACTGCAGCGTCACAAAGGCTGAGGAAGGGAGGGAAGGTCCCAGAAGGAAAAGGTTGTCATGGATTTTTAATATTAGGCCTGGTATAACAGAAAGAACTGAAAATTTAGAGCATCACTGTCCAATAAAAACATAATGTGAGCTACAAATGTTAATTTTAAATTTTTAATAAATTTTTTAAAGGTAGAAATAGGTAAAATTAATTTGAATAACGTTTTATATAATTCAGTGCATCTCAAGATTTTTTATTTCAATGTGTAATTAATATAAAAAGGTGCTTGTCTGTCTTCCTGTCTAGGTAGTAAGCTCTTTAACTGAGTAGAAGCAGTAGCCGATTCAGTAGTGTCCCCAGTACCTATCACAGTGTCTGGGTATGTAGAAGAAAGAAACCCAGTAAGTGTTGATTAAAAGGTGTAATGCTTGGTTTTCACAATGCCTAGTACAGTTTCTTAAGAGAGAATGCAAGCATTGCTGGATATATAGCCCATGATTGACAAATGAATTAGATGTGAGTAGTTTTGGGGTTTTTTTCATTAAAGATAAGATGTATTCTCACCATTTCCACAGTGAATTTGAGACAATGACTCAGGGTAATCATATTTTTCATGTAGAGTTACTAAAATTAAATGTTTTTTGGGGGGGATTCTTTATAATTATATAAATATTGATAATACAGTTCCATCTCCACAATTCTGAAATCTAAAAGCTCCTGAAAAAACTGAAAGGCTTTTCATAATTCATTTCACAGCAGAAATCTAGCCTGAATCCATCTCTGTAATTTAAGACTACTTATATGTTTCACTACATATTTACTAACGTGTTTTATTTTCTGTTCTGAGACCCAAAGGGTGCATATAAAACATGATATTTGCATCTTACTACTTTTATAAAATCCGGGGGGAAAAAATTAATTCTATACACATTTAGTCCTAAGGGTTTCAGATAAAGGATTCTGGATTTGTGAGTCTGTTAATTTTCATCGCATGGTCTGAGTCCAAATAACCATTATTATTTAAAAACAACTGGATAACTATAGAACAGACTTCCCTGAAACTCAGTACCTTGGAGCACTCAAGGCTCTGCTTCAAGGTGTAGGTCTGTGGATCAACTAGGGCAATTTTGCTTTGCATGTCTTATTCTGGGGCCAGGCTGAAGGGACTGTGGCTTGTGCCACAATCTGCTAAGATCTCATTGACCCAAGCAAGTCATATGATCGTGCCCAAAGGCACAGGGTGGATAGTACACTACACCCACCTTGAGGCCAAAGCAACTCACAGAGCCAAGCCAACATCACTGGAGAGGGGAAGTGTATTTCTCTCTTGGGGACGCTGGGGGAGGGAGTGCATATTTGCTGAGTAATAATCTAATCTACCACAGATGGCTCACAGAAGTAGAGTGGGATGGAGGGAGGGGGAAACAATCAACAAATAGGCTATATTACTATCCTTGCTCTTTTTAGAGTCTACCACTTTCACAAAGTCTCTCGTAGGGCCAGGGAAATTATTTGCTCCTAGTTTCTTAAAATTCGGAGGAGTCTTTCCAGGATGTATTCCTACAATTTTAGATTAATTTTAAATTATTTTTATGAATTTTGGAGATTGGTTACATTTATTGTTGGATGTGAGCTTTTAAAAACAAATAGAGGCTTTCCCTGCCCATCCATATAATCAGAACGTGTGCTGCCTGTCCAGGAAGACGCTGTCCAAGTGGCACTAAGGCTGACTACATACTTTTGTGGAATAAGAATAAATTACAAGCTCATTTGACACTTGAAAACTTCTTAGCATTACAATACAAAGATAATTTTTAAAAATATTTTTGGTGTTTTTCTAAGTGAAAGAGAAACTAATCCAGTGGCTAGAGTCATTGAAACAAGCCACAAGCCCTTTGCTCTTCAGAAGATCATGATAAAAAGTCTCCATGAAAATGTTTGTTTCTGTGAAGTACAAATTATGTTTACATTTATCTCTGAGAGTGAAGAAAAAATGGTATCAATAATTAAGTAAACATTGCTATAACGGTGTGAAGTTTACTTGTTCCCTGGGATGTATTAAAAGACAGAAATGTACTTAGTTTTAAAATTTTTATTTGTTGATTTATTTTAGAGAGAGAGGGAAGGAGGGAGAGAGAGAGAAAAACATTGATTTGTTGTTCCACTCACTTTTGCATTCATTGGTTGATTCTTGTAGGTGTCCTGACCATGTTCGAACCCACAACCTTGGGGTATCAGGACAGTGCTCTAACCAATTGACCATCCGGCCAGGGCAGAAATGTACTTGTCTGTTGGTGCTTCCTTAAATGGGATTTGTAATACATTTATATTGCAATTTTAAACATTGCTCCTGTGATACTTTTTTAAGTGCTGACGGAAGGTTCTCTGATTAGGCTTTTCTTTCTATTCAGCATGTCTAAGCTTCAGGAACATTTGTATTCTCTCTTTTTTAGTTTCTTTGTATGTGATAGAAATTGTAGTTGCCCATCAGAAAAGGATTTCTTTTTCCTTTATCTGATTGAGCAAGTGTCTTGAGGGGAAGGATAATGGCTGACAGTGAACTAAGTGTGCTTCGTCAGTCTCAGAAAATGTTTAACAGGTGGCCAGGGAGAGAAAACACCAAAATCTACTTCTCTCCCTCTTCCCACTCCCTCTGCAATCCAGGTCCGTGAAAGGTTCTCACTCCCCAACAGTTACCCTTTTTTGTTCTCAGGGCACTGCTGAGAATGTTGTAAAGTCCAGTCGTGTCTTTTGCCGTGCTGCTCGAACAGTGGCTGGCCTTCTCCATGGAGTCATCAATTGTTTTCAGCTGTTACTGGACCAGAATCAAATCTGGCATGGCCTGCTCCTTTCTCTGTACTGACAATGTTTGTTTGTTCGCCAGGCCTGACTGAAGACCCACTTTAGCCCTGTTGCCTGCCTCCTCTTCCTACTGGGCTCCATGTAAAGAGCAGCTCTTCCAGGGAGGGTTGCCCCGTAGCATTTTGATCTTCAAAGCATCAGTGGAAGCCTGAGCTTTCTCTGGCTGAACTACAAAAGACCTGGACTGGGTATCGAAGACCTGAGTTCTAGAACAGGTGTTACTTGCTTTCCTGAGCCTTAGTTTTTCACATGTAAATGCGATGGATGTGCTTTTGAAATAGAATTGGGATATGCTAAAGTGACTCCTGTGTTGTTTATTCTTGCAAGATTTGTCTGAGAAAGCTCTAGTATGATGATCAGTTTGTATGGTTTATGCTGATAGCTGAACAGCTCCGATAGCATAAGGCTAACATGGAAACTACTTAATATTAAAATGACCATATTCTTATTATAGCTTACCTAATTTTTTTTCTTTCAGTAAATACTAGGACTGTATATTAGGAGTACTTTGGCACTTCAGCTTTTTATAGTTACACCAGTAATTGAAGCATAAGATCTCATTTACTACTACTTTTTCTTAACGATCTCATTTACTTCTAAGTGCTGGTTTTACTATTAATACTCACTGTGTCTTAATGTTCATGGTTGTAAACTCCTAAAGGGACCGGGGCAGAGTTTTACATAGAGGTGGGCAACCTAGTGTAACATGTGAGCCTTGCTCACTGGATATGACCTTGGGCAAGGTAGTACACTTCTGTGTGCCACATTATTTTCATCTGTAGAATGGGTAAAGTGAGCATAATTAGTTAAATCTTCTCAGTCACTGTCTCTGAGTTTTGATATAGTTAGCTAGCCAGTGAACTGCTGTGTAGTGAATGGATAATCACTTTTCCTCTCATTTTTATCTGGAAATGTAATGCACTTTATTAACTTTCGCCCGCATTGCCCTTTCTTGTCCTTTGCTTCTTTCATTTGGTTAACACTATCTTATTTACTTGTTGTTTTGTTTCTGAAGGATCATACCAGAATATTAATTACAGATTTCTAAGGGTTTTTCTGTAATAGAGCCGTACTTTAAATGACATAGTATAGTCTTCAGAGAAGTTAGTGGAGGTCACCAAAATACACTCTGGCACTTCTGGGTTAGCTGAGGTAGTGGGTGCTGTGCCGAATGTTTTGTGGGAGAGAAGGGGGTGATGTGTGCTCTGTTTGCTGGTCATTCATGCTACCTTAATATGAACATTTTAATTAGTCAACTTTTAAAAATCAAGAAGCATAGATCAGAACATTTACTTTGAATTCTTAGAAAATGTAACTGTTCTATTAGAATCCACCTCTCTGGGGTAAACTAGCATACATAGTGCCAAGTCTTAATCTTATCCACTTTCAAAGACAGGACCATTAGTGTGAGTAACCCTAAATATAGGCTTACTCCCACAAAAATCTATTTAAAATTTTAATTGAAGTGCATAGACATGTGCACACAGATCATGGTTGTGTACAGCTCGTGCATTTACACAGACCGAAACCCTCTGTAACTGACTGGCACTGAGATCAAGGAGTGAAACATTACCAATCTACTCCCAAGCTTCCCATGTACCCCCTTCTGCTGCATAACCCTCGTGAAAGTAACTGTTGTCTCTTTCTGTTTTACTTTATTTTTTAAAAATCTACAATTAATTATGTCTTATTGAGTTAATATTAATTTGCAGTCTCTGACCCCATGCCAGAATCGGAGGGGAGAAGAAAGGTGGGCATGGCATAGATGGAAGCCTGTGAGGCGTAAGCAAGAGCTCGCCTGCATTGAAAGTTTGTTGTGATCTGAGTGAGCCAGTAAAGGTCACTGTGGATTGATTTGAACTCGATAGCTATACCAGAGGAAAGAGTTACTTTAATGTGTTTTTATGAAAAATTGTAATAAAAACGTAGAGAATTTAGAGGGTAGAAGATCCTGAAAAGGGAAAATGGAACAGGATGTTTAAAAAATGCTTTCATGTAAATAAGTACATGGTAGTGTTTTAGATGCTATATACGAATTCAAATACTACTTAGGTGTGCAAAAAGATTGTTTTCCTTTTACATTTCTGAAGACTATGAAAAGGAAAGCTGAAGTCATAAAGAATTGGCCGATGGAGATTAAGGTGGACAGGCAAATGGGAATGTGGCCCCCAGGAAGGTGAGCTCTGGGAGGCAGAATGAGGTACGTGAATAAGGCTCTGCTTGGATGCAGAGAGGGACCTACGGCTGGGAGTCAGGAGTCTTCGATTTTTGTCCTGGTCTGACCAGTTGTGTGATTCTCGGCCACGTCACTGAACTTGGGTTTCCTTCTGTTTTTTAACAATATGTATGTTATCCTTTTACCCTGCCTTGGAGCATTGTGGTAAGGATAAAGTGAGATGATAAAAAGACTTGCAAGGTTAAAAACACTAAGCAAATAGTTGAATGGAGATATTAAAACTTAGGTTGGATGGTCAGCATAGAAAAAGAAATGTTGATGAGAACACTCTTTAAGATTATTCAGTTCCCTTTACTCTCAACCTGAAATCGTTAAGTATCTTTGTGACTGAAAATATTTGGTTTCTCAAATAGGTCTGTTCTTTACCAAAGAGGTATCTTGAACTGATAAAAGTTTGTCAGTTGAAGGTCATGGCAAAGTAATAAATTAGTGTTTTACAGATTGGTCTTACAAGTATCTGATTGGTGTGAATGAATTTACTAGGGTTCGATCAACTCTGAGTGACACTGTAAAATCCTATTTCAGACCTAATCCAGGAAGGAGTCTGCAAGTGACAGCAGCCTGTGAGGTCCTTAGAAAGTTTGGCCTGGAGGAGAACACATGAAAGAAAGGTTTGTTTTTGCTGAATGTAATTTATGAAAGTGTTTAAAAATAAAAGTGTAATTGGAATGCACAAAGGATTTTTTTTTCCCCTTTTCAGGACCCCAAGAGGCTTCGTTTTCTGTGAAAAGGTGTTTCTGTACAGTTGCTCCAATGACAGAGTTACCTGCACCCTTGTCCTACTTTCAGAATGCACAGATGTCCGAGGACAACCACTTGAGCAGTACTGTACGTAGCCAGGTACAGTGTCAGCCTCTGTAACTGCCTTTGCCAGACTGTGGATTCAGTGTCACGCTCCCTCACCTCCAAAAGAGGCTGAGGAGAGGCGAAGCACTTTTTCAGCTTTACCAATTCACATATTTTCTGAACTTCAACTGAGGGCAAGCATCGAACTGTTTGGCGCTGGGGACACAAGGCTATATGAGGCATGGGTGTTGTTCAGTTCATCTCTGGCTCAGGTATCACCACCTCCATTGAAGCCTCTCCAGCTTCCTCAGCTGTTTATTATTTTACCTATCTTGCTCGTCCTCTTCTATAGGCTGAGTACATTTCTTTTACTTTTATATTTTCAGCATCTAGCATAATTCCTGACAGTGCCCAGTAAACATTCATTGACAAAATACACAATGATAAATGCAAGACTAAGTGTAGAAGTCATAGGCGAGTTCAAAGAAAATCAAGAATGGGTTGTGATCAGTGGCATGGGATACAGAGACTCACTGGCTATACACAGACATCAGATCTGCCTGCAGCTGCTAGCTAATCATTCCAGATTGAATTTGGTTTTCACAGATGGCCTGTGCGATGGTTGGGCAGTTGGTAGAGTTTTTAGAGGTAGAGCCAGAATGGGGGAAAACACAAGGCTAACTATAAGCTATGCAGGGTGCATGAAGGCTGGGGAACCAGACTTTCCTCTACCCTTTCAACCAGGGGGCAGATCCAGTGGTGGAAGATACCAGGAAATAGGTTCTGGATCAGTAAGAAGAATTTTCTCACAATTATTTTAATAGGAGGGGACCCCCTCAGAAAATGGAATTACCTTCTGGAGGCTTTCCCTGGGAAGTGAGTGTTCTAGGAACTCATCTGTATCAGTGTACCAGCTGGCATTGTTGTGAGAGGCTATGTTCAGCTTCAGTGAATTTATTTTGAGGACTCAGTGCATTTGCCCGTTTCATGACGGGTGATTTTCGAGCACACCTGCCCACACCGTGCTGAGTGTTCAGTAGTTTTTGACCTGAAACAGCATGACCTGGGTGCCCCACCCTCTCTATTTACTCTGTCTCCCCCTGAGCAACTTTTGTTTCCCCGGATGAAAAAAGTCCTCAGAGGGAAACATTTTGCCGATGTGGAAGAGGTGAAACAAAAAAAACAGTAGAAGCTCTAAAAGGCATCAAAATCAATGAGTTCAAAAACTGTTATGAGCAGTGGAAAAAATGCCTCGTTAGGTGTATTGATTACATCAGCTGGGAAGCACTTTGAAGGTGATTGAAGTTTAAACATGTAAGAATAATTACCCAATTTTTTATCAATAAATTCCGTTGTTTTGAGAGGGGTCCCCCCTGTAGTATGTCTGAAAGAGCGTTGACTGCCTCGTGGGCTGGTGTGTGCTTGTCACTTGAAGCAGTCACAGAGGCTGGGAGCCTGCCAGCCACATCTATAGGGTCAGTCCATGGGATGAGCAGTGAACTACTCCACACTCTGAAGATGTGGAATTCTGGTTGAGACTCAGAATGTGGGGAGGACGGCTTTACAAAGTAGACTTTGAGGGAGGCATAGGGTTAGAATAGAGCGAGCTGGGCAGTCATTGCTGAGAGACGAAATAACACTAGTAGAGGAGGAATTTTCCTGAAATATAAATTGACCACATCCAGAGATCACGCCAGCAGAGGCAGATCACACTGTATGGCTAGAACATTTGTAATCAAGCGAAATCAAGATGAATTGAATATCACAGGAAGCCCTGACCGGGATCACAAACTAAATGTGTAGTATGTACCCGGAGAGCTGTGTGGGGGAGAGGAGAGAGAGGGACTTCGCACCTTGTCCCTGGTACTGGGTACTGGGTTCGTAAAGTGGCGTGACAGAGGCTGATTGTTGTGGCAGCACGTTCGTTCCTCTGATGTGCGCCAGCAGCTTGATTTGCTCCTTTGCTGTTCCCTAGGAGTAGCTTTTTGAGAAGTTAAGATGGGGCTGGATTGTGACATTCTGTGAATACAGGCTGTGAACGTTTGGATGCCGCAGACTGTACTCATTTGTAAACTTCAGGTGAGGGAGAGTGGGAACAGCAGAAGTCAAGTCTCTGGGCACCTCTTCCTTAACCAGAGGAGCTCCTGTTTTATCTGGTTTACATATTCATCCCTTGAACAAAAGATTCTGTAACTTAAAAGTTTTGGAAAAAACACAGTTATATGTCACTTATTTGACACAAACCCTCCAAGGGCCTCTCATCTCAGAATAAAATCTGGTCCTGAGGTCTTAACTCCCCACCCCACCCCCAGTCCCTCCCTCCCTGTCTCTTACTCTCTTATCCTCCTACCATCCTCTCCCTCGCTCCTGCTTCCTCAGTTCTGCCTCTGAGCCCTGGGTTATTCTCCCACTCTTCTCAGGTGGCTCCCCTCGCTTTCTTCAGGTCACCTCGTGAGTCACATTATCAGTGACGCCTTGCCCTGCTTGACTCCCCTTCCTGTCACCTGGTGCTCGCTATACCCTTATGCTGCTTTTTGGGGCGTAGCCCTGACCGGTATTTCTAGCATACGGTTAACTTGAGGGTTTTGTTTTCCTAACCCCCGCCCCAAGCTGCTCGAGGCAGTAATCCTCTCACGCCTGTCTCCCCAGCTTCCAGAGCAGTGCGTGGCACTCAGTGAGCTCTCCATTGTTAATGTAGTAGTATTTATGTCCCTCGTGTTCAGGATTTGTGGGCTTTTGTGGTATTATTTGTCTGCCTTTCTTTACACCTTCGTGACATAAACAAAATATCCCCTGGAAATAAAGGGGGAGGTACAATGGACCACAGAACTTTCATTGATAACTACATGTGTTCATGGTTTAGCTTTAGCAAGTCTTTAAGCTGATGTTGTCAGTGATGCCTTCCAGGGCTGTTAGGGCACCGCTGTCTAGATTATCAGGCCTGATTTGTCTGTTTTGTTTAGACCCTGCTCTCGATGTTGTGAAGTCAAATAAGTTTTTTTGTTTATCTCCTTAAGAATGCCTTAACTACAGAGATCTTCTGTATACATTCATATAGTTCCCAGTTATCATGGGATAGGTATTATTCCCATTTTACAGTTTAAATTCTCCAAGATCACAGAAAATTAAATGACAGATCTGGAACTTAAAACTGTTTTCTAATTTCAGACATGTTCTAGTGTTTTTTCTGTGCTTCAGATTGTCTCTATTTCCGAAAAATGTAATACTGAAAGGGCACATTGTATGAAAAAATCCTGAGGAAGAAAAATACGAGCCTATTCATTTTTGCACTGATGTAATTTTTTAAAGCTAAAGAAAGAGGAAAAGAATCTTAGTTTTTTAGCCATAAAGAAGCCCTTGTATAAGTACATGCTTTGGTTGTTTATGGAGAAATGGGGGTAGGCACAAATTTAAATTGGACATAGATGACTGTTTTTGTGGATTAACTGAATGAAGCTCTTTTATGTCTCCTTTTGGATAGTGGATTTGGTAAATACAAGAAGATTATGTGGCCTTTTTTCTATAGTTTGTGATCTGTCATAGTCCTTTGGTTTACTTTTACTATCCTATTAAAATAATTTGTAAGATTTTATTTTTCTGATGCAAACTTTTTATGGGTAGAGCTCTTTTTTCCTAGACTTGTCATAATTCTTTTCCAGAAGTCAAGTTTCAATTTCATTTCTATTGCCATTACAGGAATATAGTAACACTAGAGGAAATTGAAAATATAAACTTCAGAATAGTGAAAATTTATGTTTTGATTTTGTATAGACTCACATCATTTATGTGGATTAGCTGAGA
>VMDR010024604.1:0-14927 GCA_007922815.1 Macrotus californicus | reverse complement strand
ATAAAATATAGATGGGATTGCCCTATTAACTATCAAAACTTATTATAAAACTACTGTGTTGTGACTTAAATTGTGTTCTTCAAATGAGACATTTAAGTTCTAACCTTTAAATCCTGTGAGTGTGACATTTTCTTGAAATAGAGTCTTTGCAGATGTAATTAGTCAGGATGAGATCATACTGGAGCAGGGTGGGCTCTATATCCAATATGACTGGTGACTGTATAAGAAAAGAGGACAAATACAAAAGGGGACCCAGAGACAGATACAAGAAGAGAAAAGCCAAGTGAAGGTGGAGGCAGAAGTGGGAGTGACACTTCTATAAATCAAGGAGTGTCAAGAATTGCCATTCATCACCAGAAGCTGAAAGAAACAGAAAAGATTCCCTTCTACAGCCTGCAGAGACAGCATGGTCTTGCCAACACCTTGCTTTTAAATTTAGGGCATCCATATCTATGAAAGAACAAATTTCCATTGTTTAAAGCCACCCAGTCTGTGGTATGTTATGGCAGCTCCAGGACAAATACACATGGTGATGAAAATACTACATCATTGGTACAGCAATGGACAGTAGGGAAGGAAAGAAAGACCAGCAACACAACCACATCTATGTGGCCTGGCAGTCAGCAGAAGTGATCCTCAACATCAGGAAGGAAGGGTGCCAGGAAATTGGTTATCTAGATGCAAAAAGGGGTCTGGGATTCCCTAACTTACATGATACACAAATTAAAGAACTAAATATAACATGAATAATTTTGCATCTCTTGGAGGAAAATATTCTGTTGAATTCACAATAAGAAAAGATTTCCAAACTAATACTTTAACAAATAAAAGCATGAACCATGAGAGAAAGAATTGACATATTCCACTGTATCTATCGAATCCAAATAGAAATGAGGACAGAGGGGAAACTGCGACAAGAGTGCCTAATGCATCATGGTCTCCAGTTCACCAGCTAATCATTAATATTTGGGGAGAAACCAGATTTCCAAATGTCTGCATCTGCTGCTTTTCCCTGTCTTCAGAAACGCTGCCTGGTTACTGGGCAGACACCTACACAAATCACTATGTTGACTAATAGAAGTGAAAAACTCATTCTAATCAATTAATGTTTCAGTTGGTTCATCCCTGTAATTACAAATCACTGTGCAGTCTTTATGTAACATTTCACATCTACGCTTTAAGTGTGTGGGGTGTATGTCCTACATATGCTTTACTTTAAATCTATGAGTCAGCAAAGTCTGTGTGATGGTTAATTTTATGTGCTAACTGTGTCATGATGTGCCCAGGCTGATATTTGATTAAATATTATTTTTGGTGTATTTGTGATGGTACCTCTGATGAGGTTAGCACTTAAATTACTGGACTGAGAAAGTAGATCAACCTCCCCAGTATGTGTGTGTTGGGGGACATTTTCCAAGTCAGTGAAGGCCTGAATAAAACAAAAAAACTGAGGAAGGGAGAATTTGCTGTCTCTTTCTCTGCCCCTCATTGAGCTGGGACATCAGTGGCGTTCCGCCTTTGGACTTGGACCCATGTTTTCGACCCAAACTTTCAGGAAAAATAAAACTTTCATTTTAATTTTTTAATTCAATTTTTTATTTATATATAAAACCTATTATCATATTCCAGGGTATTATTTTGCATACAGATATTGTTATTGCTTTCTAGAGTTACACTTTTAATGCATAAGCATAAATGAAAGAATTAAAAACATTTATATAGATGCAGAATTAGTACTACCCATGTATAATGTGCATCCTTATTTTCCCCTCAAAAATTTGCATAAAGAAGTACACATTGTACGTGGCACAATATGGTACTTTATCAACTCTCTTGATCCTCAGACTTTCAGACTGAGACTGGAACTTATACCACTGGCTCTAGCATGCCTTTATGCTAGCCAATTCCTTATCTTCAATCAATCTGTCTATGTATCACTGTTTATCTCTCTATCCTATTGGTTTTGTTTCTTTAGGGAGCTCTGACTAATAACACTGATATGCCATCAACACCTAGAGCAAACATTTAGGAAGATGATCAGAACATGGACCTTGAATGTAGATTCAACTGCCATCATTTGACTGTGCAACCCTGGGGCAATTGATTCATTCCATCTGGAGTTTATACCAAATAGACAGCCACATGTGCATACGCACACAGGCACATACAACCATTTATCTATACCTATATCCCTGTGATATAACTGGTATTAATTTATCAATCCGTGTGTACATGTTGCATTATCTACCCAGCTCTGAATTTTGACACTAATAGGAAGAAAAGATAACAAGAGCCCTGTACCTTAAGCACCTCTGGCATGACCAGTTTCCTACCATCTCCCTTTGTAACCCACCCTCCACAAGCAAAATCAGGGAATGTTTTAGCAAATTCTGTAAATTATAGTTGGTGACTTCTGTACTCAAGGCTAAATGCTAGGCAAGGGTAGTAGCATTGACCCTAATGCAAGGTTGTGGCAACATCTTTCAAGAAACTAAAAATATTTATTTAGATGTTCAAATTTACTTTGGACTTAGTTTCTACACCAGAAACACAGCGCCGAGTGGTTGGCTCCCCACTGCTATTACAACTGCTGATTATTTTCTTTTTCATAATTTTTCGAAGCCAGCAGGGCTTTGGGGGGATTAAAATCAACATACACTCTTAAAGCAGAGTGGAGTGAAAAGAGAGGCACCTCTTTTGTTCCTGTGTTCAAGACTCAACATTAGAGCTTTGTCCTTACTGTTGAGATACTCCGTCCTTGGGACATTCACACAGATGATGTTCCCGATTCCTCCAGCACCTTACTTCTTATAAATAAATAAATAAACAAACAAACAAACAAAAAACAACTCCCAGATAATCTGGTAGAAAGGCAAAGCCCTTCTTGGTATTGACAAGTCTATGGCATTCTTTGAGTGGCCTTGCATGATGGTTGAAGATGAAACAGAAATTTCCTAGCTGGAACCTTTTGTGGTCACCTTACATAGTCACCTAAGGTGATGTTTGTTATCAGTGTGACCCAGGACATCCCTGTGTACCTGCAGCTGTGGCATTCCTAGGTTAACCGTCTGCACTAATGTGAATTGCTTGCCTTCTCTTCCAACCCATCTAGAACAATGACCTCTCCAAGCTGTCTTCACCAAGGACTTCTGTGGAAGCCCCAGGAAAGGCAGTGTCTTCCTTTCCTCTGTGCCACTGTTGTGCACAGTGCTGTCCTGGCCTGGCCAGGATGGACTTCCAGTAAACTTTGGCTGAACTGAACTGAACTCCACCACCCTCTTCACATCACCACCCTAGCAATTGTGTCCATTCATCTTTCTCCAGCTCAGTCTGACCAGCTCAGTCTGGTGAGAATAGAGGGGACCTCAGGCCTGCAGCACAATTTCCTTCCACAGGGATTCTGAGACTCTGCCTCTTGCTTTTTCCACTGCCTGTGGCTTCCATGACTTCTCTGTCCCTGGGCCCTGGTGAGACTATGCTCTCTCAATCCAAACATTGCCTAAGACTTGTAACCTCCTGTAGGCTGGTGGAATTTTACCTATCTGAGCTCAGTTTTCTTATTGGCGTAAAAAAATATAATCATTCTCAATGCATAGTTCTATGAAAATAAGACACAATTACATGTGAGATGCTCAACAATTGCACATTTTCCTCCCCTCTTCTGTCTGGGCTCTCATATTGTCTGAATTGATGTGGCTTTTACTACCTGACCACCACCATGCATTTTATATGAGCTTCTAGCAATCTCCCCAGAGCACAGCTCTGAGGATGAAATTTTCTTCATATGAAAACTTTCACTGACCCCACTCTCAAAGAGAAGGAAGAGACAGCTCTTTGCCTCTGCTGCTGAAACCTCATGGTGGAGCTCCAAGCTTCTTCCCTTGTTCCAGTATGCAGCAAAGCCAAGCTCCTTGGAGTTGCCTGACCATGGCCAGCGTCTCCAGCTCTGTTGGAAATTTCCCAAATCTGAATTGTCCAGGTGCTTCCTCCATTCCTGGTTGCCACAATGGATGGTTGTAGGGGTTAAGTGAGTAAGTCCACTTAGAAGAGCTTAGAACCATTCCCTGCACACAGTGTGCTGTGGAGTCACCGTTAACAGTAGTTATGAGATCACACAGACTGTGCCACTGGAGGTGGAGTTGCAACCTCTGCCTTTTCTGTTGATGGAGGTTCTAACTGAGTAGGGCTCTTGCTCTTGGTGACTGGCTCAGGATGAGATGACAATTAGAACTAATATGACGGAAGGAACATTGGTGCCGACATCAAAACACTAGAAAATGTGGCATGAGGAGAGAAGGAAGAAGAGGAGCAAGGGACAAACAGCAGAGAGAAGACAGCCAGGGAACACATTTTCAGACAAATATTACTATTTCAGTTCAATGTAAAGATACTTAATTCAATATAAAAGTATTTAGCCTGCTAACAGCAGCAAAGCAGTAACACAAAATCATGAATTATTGATGTGCTGTCTACACATTAAAAAAGAATACAATGGGCAATGGGAAGAATTCTTGAAAATTTCAACCACAGCACAATGCCAAGGAAAGTCATGTTTTAGGCCTAGATCATCATGGCCATCATGTGGACTGAATTAACTGGGATTCTACCTGTGCGCCAGTCTGCAGAGGATGACCGCTCCACTCAGGAACACTCTTATCTGGGGATAGGACTTGGGAAAGAGAAACAAGTGTATTAAAACACTTCTGTGAATGCTCAGAGACTTTGCAGGATAATGTCTGTAATGAACTCTGAGCTTCTTAAAAACTAATCCTCGCCTCATCACACAGGGAGACTCATTATAGTGGCATCCTTAGGAGTGGCCCAGCCAGGTGAGTAGCGTGTGGCACTATAATGACGTCCGAGTGGCATGTACAGATATAGACCCCCATGGACTCCTTACCAGCAGCCCTATGGTTGCCCAAAAGCCCAGAAAGGTCATCAGACACCCTGACTGGGCATGGTGTTCTCTTTTGCCCAGAGCCTGTGTTGGGGGCTTTGCACATCAATGTCTCTAATTGTCCTTTCTTTGTGTATTTATGAACTCTGGGTAAACTCCTTCTTTGTGCAGGTGACCAATAACAGTCCTTGCCTATAGTTTGTTTACAGCATAGCAAACCAATGTTTATACATAAACATAAATACAGAAGCCTGTGACAAAAACAGGCCCCTATCAGTGCTTGAATTCCATTGTTGGTCCAGAGAAAGAAACTCATTGTTCCCAGGAGCAGATGCTTCCATAGAGCCATGTCATCAATGGTTTTTTATTGGAGGCAGGAGGGTAACTGATGGACTTTCTAATATACTCATGGTTCAACCACCCGAACTTTATCATTCACCTTAAGGTCTCTGCCTCAGTTTTCCCACCTGTGAGGTAGACAGGATGGCTGTGTAGACTCAGAGTTCACAATTAAGTGCCACATTATGTGCTTGTTGCCACGATCATTGCTCACCCTGCACTTGGGCTTCTCCTTGCTTTCTCAGGGACAGCAAGCAGGAGGATGAGAGAAGGAAGCTGGACATTTCATCGGTGGGCCCTCATCCCTGCTCTTCATGCTGAAGAGCACCACCGTAAGCCGACACATGCCACACCTTTCTTTCAAACTTCACTGAACTTGGAGAAACCATGCTTCTCACCCAGTCTGATGGATTTGTGGAACAAGCATGCAAATCATGACAAGGCCAGCCTGCCTGCTCCTAGGGACTCTGCTGCCAGTCCCAGCACTCCTGACACACGGCTCAGGTCTAAAGAGATGATGGACATAAAATATGCAGAAATCCTAGAATAGCAGGCTATTGCCCAACTTTAGCAGATATCTGAAAAACCTCGTAGGTGCCATAACCTTTTTAGATGGGATTTTCAATGTGAAACACATTTTCTTTCATTTAAATAAACCTGAGTAAACCGACATCTCGGTTTCAATTATATGCCACCTGATAGGTCTAGGCAGGATGATAATGCACTTGAACTGCTGCTTTTTCTTCCTTTTAGGTCTGCATGCATCCCCCTCCCCATTGTCACTGTGTGAGCAGTCATTTAGCCACAGCTCACTAATTAGCCCCGCTCTGGGGGAAGGTTGGGTGTTACAGGACCTCCTCCCCCGAGGCTTCCTCCCTCAGTAATAATTAAAAACCAAGGGCCAGATAGTTAAACCGTTTTGCAGATACCATGGTCCATAGTTTCCCTGGAAATGTCAAGAGTGCGTAAGGTATGATTCTTCAAAGCACCTCTGGAAAGTTTGCAGGCTCAGAATGTGGTTTTGAGAATTTAAATGAGTTCTGTATTCAAATAACCAAGTGAGAGGGATTTATGCAAGTTGGAGGAAAATGCACGCGCCACAGTTGTCACCAAAACCTTAACTATGCTTAAAAGGTATCACTTAAGGAAGAACAACAAACAATTTTTCTTAATATCCAAGTGACTAATAATTTATTTTATCTGTACCACAGTCTGTATAACTTCTAATAAAGGCTGTGAATGAAAATTATAAAATTAAACTAGATACATGACCACTTCAACCGTCTCATCTTGTAGTGTGGATTTTTAAAAATATTTTCCCAGCATAAATGTATATCTTGTTCTTGAAATAATCACAGACTAAGCATACTTTCTGCAGAATAAATGGAATCTTGTGTGGGGCTATGAAAATTGACAGCTATCATAGGTGTCTATGTATATTCAAAACTATACTATTTGCCTCTAGAGTGAAGCTTACATAATATCATAAGTATAGTTTACTAGTAAGTATTTGGATTTTATACATGGAAATTAATAGCAGATGAACCAGTTCTGAAATGTGCAAAACATGCCTATATAAATGGAGTAGTATGACGTATCCACACTGGCAGCCTTTCTAAGGGGACCTCATGTACCTCCAGTAACAGCCTCATCTGGAACATGTGAGAGATGCAAATCCTGGGCCCCACCTGCAGCCTGTGGATGCTGCGGACAATGACTCCCCCACCCCTGGTCTTCACATGCCCTGGACAATCCTGATGCACCAGAAGTTTGAGACCCTGCGATGCAGACAACGGGACACAGGCCAGATGACTGCTGTTCTCCTGATTAACAAAAATCCAACTAAAGATCAAGAACACGGGCAGATCCTGAACATCTCATCTTGTCCTCTGACCATGCACATGGTAAGGCATTTTGTTGGAACATGTTTTGCTAGAGTTTGCCATTACATAATACATCATTTGCTCCATCGTTGAAGAATAAAGTATCAGTCATGTTAAAGTCAAAAATGAATTGATCCCCTGTTAGGAATACAAACACCCCCATTTGATCTTCATCCTAAACAAGCGTTTTATACTATTATTATTATTATTTCTCTTATAATTTATACACTAATTCCTGGAACTCTCAAGTATTCCATGTTAGATGCCACAAATTCTTTACTTTGTACCAAATTCTAGGAAATGCTTTTCTAGGAACAAAGCTGCAACAATGAATAGTAGTTTCCAGCAAGGGTTAAAGGGCAACGTGGCCGGCTGAGCTTCCCAGTACTTGCCCAGAACGTCTGCCTCTGAGAGCATCAACCTCTTCTTCTGGACCATAGGCTGCTCTGGGCAGTTTTCCTTCCCTCGGTGACTTTTCTACCTGCAACCAACCAATGCTGTTTCCCAAAATATGATAGGTATTGTCACCTGAGAGTGTAACCCTGGGTAAATATTCATACACTTATTCTGTAGGCCAAGGGTACCAGACCCTTGTTAGGTGCTTAGGACCAGGAGCTAAAGACCTGGTCCTGCTCTCACCAACCAAAGTAGTCACAGAGTACAGCAGGCTGAGCACAAGGAAGGGACACACCAGGTGTTATGGAGCTGGAGGGACTAGGGCTGATGGGGGTTGTAATCTGTTCAGCTGTGGAACACTAACTCATAGGGACCAAGGTCGAATTCTCAGAAATTTAGTCAACTGGTTGTTCAAACAGTCATTATTAACAATTAATTGGTATCAGTGTATAGTTAAGGACATTTTATCTAAATATTGATGATAAACACTCAAAGCCCACCATTTTCTAATCATTTTATTATTTTACTGTTATCTGCACCTTGGAATTTACTTGTTTCTCATACACAAGTAGAAATACGGTGTAATGGTGACAACTGTCATCAGACTCCACACTCAGTGATGTCATGTGATAGCTGAAATTGGCCACGGTGCAAGTATTTCTACCACCAAAACTGGCAAATGCCTGAAATTGGGGCAGGATTTGCTGTTTTGTCAACCATCTGTTCTTCCGAAAGTGAAGGGGAAGTTATAATAACGCAGATTAAACTTAAGCATTGAGTTTCCATAGCCATTACATTGTGAATAGCACAAAAAAACTGAGGAAGGGTTCCTCTAGTTTTCCAAAACTATCTCTCAATCTGATGAACAAAAAACAATTGCTCATCAGTGCACTGATGAACGACACAGTGAAGTTCCTATGTGTGTGTTCGCTGTTTCACGTTTGTCTTAATAATGCATACAGAAACATCAAGTAACATTCCCTTGGGAAGGACAGTTGTTCTGTGTGTGTGAGTGTGTGTGATTTCCCATGCAGCCAACAACAGAACCTCTTTTCAGTTACATTCGGCTGGTTTCTAAGTTAGGATATCGACAGAAGCAGTCCCCATAGTGACTGCAGTGTGTATTGTTTCTAGCAATCCCAAAGTGACATGGGTGTTATACAAAGTAAGACATTTCATAGTTTTCTCTCGCTCCTTTCTCTGCTGCTTCTTCATTCCTGGGAGTCAGACGATACTCAACTCCAGCTGCCTGGTGTCTGCTGCAGAGCTATTTCCTGGGCAGTGCACCTGTTTTTCTTTTTCCATTATCTCTGTGTCTCCAAAGGCAGTTCCTAATTTCTACCTTGGGATCACTTGCTGCTCCCTCACTGCCAGCAGTCCCCCTCCCCGTCTGTTTAATTCTGCAGTGACAGAGAGTAAGGGGCAGGCACAAAAGGGGAGGACACTGCATGCAGTGTCTTTGTGTGAACAGGATTATGATGGAAAAATAGACTCCTAATCAAGGGTCTTCTATCCTGCAACCATGACTGAAGACTAAGTTTGGATCTGCAACTAATAGCAAAGTGTGCAGGACTTGAAACCCACATCACACATCCCTCCAGCATTGGGGGGCTGACAAGATTACAGCAACAGTGCTGCTTCCTAAAGCCTGCCCTGCATCTTAGGGTCCTCAGGGCATGTCTCACACGTGTACCTTGGGATGACTTTTTTGGGACTGCTGTGTAACATATTTGATTTTTCTGTCTGTCCCCTGGGGATCCTTTTTTGCTGCTGGGGGCAAAATCAGCAGCTCCAACACTGTGTCCTGCAAAGGCTGTGATGCCCATTGCAGTCCATGCTTCACGTCAAGGATGCCATCGAAGTCCAGACAGAGCCCAGCTGCCAGAGAAGCTGCTGGCATCACAACAGCTGAAAACTTGACCTTCTCATGTGCTTCAGAGATGTCAGGGAAAGGTGTCACCTTTTATTTTTAATAACACTTCTACCCCAGAAGTCAGGCAGGAGTCCACAGGGTGTGGGCGGGGGGAGAGACATGATTCAGAGTCACCTGGGCTCTTGGGGAGCATAACTTAAACCCCAACCTCTTTGGGTTCTAGAGACACACTGGGCCTCTCCCACATGGGTGGGTTTATGGTCTCTGGGTACCATGGGGTCCAGGTACCCCAGTCCTCTCACTGTGCAAGTCTTGCTCCTGTTAGGGGACAGGGCTAGTCATGACACCCTAGTTTAGTGTTTTATCTCCAGTCATTGCTTCTCAAACTTTCGAATAGGCTGACTCGTGCTCCCCAAAATGTACTTGTTGAAGCCTTAACCACCAGTAGCTCAGAATGTGGCTGTATTCAGAGATACAGCATTTAAAGGGGTGATTAAGTTAAAATGAAGCCATTGAGATAAGGCCTCATCCATTAGGACACAGATGAGTGAGGGAGACCACGTGAGGACACAGAGAAGACTGCCATCAAAGCCACAGATGGAACCACTGCAGCGATACCTTGATCTCAGGCTTTTGGCTTCCAGGACTGTAAGACTATAAATGTCTATTGTTTAAGCCCTCAGTCTGTGGTGCTTCACTGTAGCACCTGAGCTGACTAACACAGTCATCAAATGTGCTGAGGACGTTTATATCCCAGGGATATGGTTGTTTGCAGCCTCCAGTGAACAAGTTCGCAGGAGTCCCATGTTTTATTGTTCAAATACCGTTGAAGTTTGCATCCCGTTCGGTCACATATCAGATGCTTACAATAATGTGCGTTTCATTTTTCAAAGCATTTGGTCACAGGTAGAGTGGGAAGGAACCACACGTCTACCTGGACTCAAGTGCAGAGAGGTGTGCGCACAGGTTGCCTACGAAAGAGGGATAGACAGGATCGGTGGTCACGTCGCTTTGCAATATGAGCAAGATTCTGCAGATTTTTCCCATGGCCAGGAGCTTTTAGAAAGGACATGATTCTTTCCATTTCTTTTCACACAGTAGGGCCGGATCCTAAAAGTGAAGAACATCTGGGCCAAATCAAAGAGTCGGCTGCATTTTCATGCTTTTGTTCCATTCTAAAGCTGTCCTTAACAGCAAAATCGCAGACTGATTGTGGACCCTGAAGTGCGCGCACTTTCAAGAGTCCAAGAAAAAGTGGCACCAGGCAAAGCAGCAAGTGTGCCCTGTGCTGTGGGCTGACCTTTCCATAATTGTGTATGCTGGACAGGCAGACCCCAGGCAAGGGGGCGGGAGGCCCTTTACAAAATGAGCCCCCTTTAAAGTGAAACAGCATTATTGATCAAAGCTGGGTGGCTCTCTATGTAAAGAAGGGACAGCTGGTGTCCCCCCATGCCACTCGCATACTCTGGCACAGACAACCCCCCCTTATTAAAAACGGGTTGAATTTCATTCCAGGTCCAGCCTGCAAAATTAATGACAAGCTTGCAATAAAGTACCAGCATGGACTTGGACCTTGTAATACAACGTGATTACTTGAGCTGTTTCTATTAGCGGACCTGAGCAGCAAGCCTGGCTGGCTGGTATTTGACACACAGACAGGGATGTTCCAGGCGCTCTGCACAGCACAGTCACTTCAAAGTTGCAGCCCTGCTGGCTTGGTTTACACCTGAGCCAATTAGCCAGGAGATCAGAAGAGGCCTGGAAGTGGAGCTAAGCCCTTACTTCTGGGCTGGAGAAAATCACTTGATCCCAGGTAAGATGATACAGCGAGAACAATGGTAGATAAAGCGGAGGAAGGAGAGGGGGACAAAGGTGACGGGCATGGCGCACCCCATAAGGAGCAGGAAATAAAGAAACCCTGTGTTGGGCCGAGCGTGGTGGGCCTGGCCCTCTCTCAGGGTGTTTGTCCGGCTTTTGTTAGCAACAAAGGGGCTAATTGAAATGAAACAGTCTGCAGTCTGTTTGTTGGCACATCAAATATGCTGTAAGATATGCTGATTCTTGCTCCTCCTGAATTATTAAACAGTATGGCTTCCAGAAATAAGACAGGCGAATGAGGGGGAGACATGGGGTGGCTTTACAAAAGTGACATCACTTCTCTAAGGTTCTGTTTGCATTTATTTCTTTTCAAGAAGGTACAGAGTATTATTACATTAAAGAATGGGGAGTGTAGGTGCTCCATGAGCCCTTCTAAACTCCCATCCGAACCAGTTTTGAAATCGCAAAGTGTTCCAGAGCCCTTGAGTAGAATGAGGACTGTGGCCATTTCCAATTTGCTCGGTCAGTGCTGCGGTGCACTGCCTCCCAGTGCCTTCTCCATGGAGATACCGTCCATCTAGGGCAGTCAGGGTGCTGACACCTTCCATTAGGCCCAAGAATAGGGTTGATTTGAGTCAGGTCAAAGTTCCATCCATTCAATAAACATGTTCTGAGCAGCTTCTAGGGTGAGATGACACTTTTGGTATTGGAGACGCAAGGGTAGATGAGACCTGGCTGTTGCTGTGGCTGCGCTTCCATCTGTCAGGGGTGGACAGACACAGGAAGACATGCCACTGATATCACAGGTCATTGCAGAAATGATAATGGGCTGAGTTGTCTTTAGGAGAATGGTGAAGAGAAGCAGAATATGCACATAAAAATAGGTGTGTGCATGTGGGTGTGCATAAATGTGCACATGTGTGCATATCTGTCTGGGCTGTGCGTGGGCTGAAGGAGGGTGCAGTGATGAGGGGGAGACATTGGCTAGACCCATGATTGAGGGACCTGAATACTTAAAATATTTAAAGCTTAAAAGAGGCACACAAACTGATAAGGTTCACTAATAACTGAAGATGTGTTTTTATTTCTACAAATAGTTGGAATCACACTCTTTCTGAATTTGGCAATAAGAGAAAAATCTCAGGCGTTTCTTTTCTCCGTGAGGCCCGGATATCACATCTCAGGAACGTATAAGCGGCTCTTCTGCCCGTGAATTAGAGATCACACTCTAATTACAGAGCTGTCTCTGGGCAGCTGCTTGGATTTTAGCCAAATGCGCATAATTATTTTTCTAATAAAGGGAATGAGGTGTCATTGGCTTTCGGCTTGAGGTGGTGACCATAGCTGATGGAAGACAGGATGGGTGATGCTGTGCATGGAAGATGGGTACCCCCAATTCCCAAATGCGGGCAGGTGTGCCAGGACAGGGGTCCTTCCACGTGGATCTATCACTTTCTTCTTCCCCATTACTCTCACCTCTTCCTGTCTGTACACCTGTCTTCCCACTCATGCTCATGCCGGACACAGCTGCATTGGTTTTGGACATTTGGAGAGTCATGAAAGGAGAAGGTGGCAAACACAGAGTTCCAGATGTTATTCCTGAGCATGTGAGCTCTTCTAGCACCCATGTGGTCAATGTTCAGGACTGTGACTGAACGTGTGAGGGTTATTTTGTGGTCCTGTCAGCAAGTGTGAGGTGTGGTCCTTCTTCCTACTGCTGTCACCTTGTCTCCCTCCGCAAACCAACAGCAACACACATCCACACATGTGCACACACACATATACACAAACACGTGTGTGAGTGTGCATGCACATGTGCATGCACAGACACACACTTACTGATTCCCTTCGTCTGGAACTTGCCACATATCCTGCTGTCTTAGCACTTGTTATTCTGTGAAAGCCCTTTCCCCGTCTCACATATCTCAGTACCACCCACTATCACTGGTGAGCCCCACGGCTGTCTTCTCCAAACAGTGTCCTTTCATTCTTGCAGCTGAATGTAAGACTCCCTGCAGCATTTTTCCCACACACCTTCATTAGCATTTAGCATTTTCTATTTGGCAAAACAGTTAATTTAAAGTAGATAGCTCATCTCCTAACTGTATAAATATTCCTAATGTCAGGATTCATTCATTCATTCATTCAATAAATGTATATTCAACGTCTACCACGTGTCAAAACTTGTGCTGGACCTTGGCACAGAGAGCTAGAAGAGGTGAACCATTTATGCAAGGAGACACACACACATATAACATAGGCCCAAGGAAGTAGACATCCACCTAAGAACTCTGAAGGAGAAGAGACCAAAATCCATCTCTCCTTAATCTTTTCTGAGATGAGGTCAAGGTAATGGATGAGGAGGATGTACATGCCTCTTGCCTGCCCCTTCCCTGTCCTGCTGACACTATAGGGCACTGCATTTCCAGCGCCCCATCACTGGTACGACCTCTTCCCTACATTAAGGTCTCTTTTTTCCTGATTGGACTTTTAACCAGACAGAGAGTGTTTTAAGTGGTCTCATCCCTTGTGGGCCAAACACAAGCCAGAGGTTGGGCTGCAAAGTGAACTGAATTTATCTGGGTTGAGGGCAGAGGGCTGTGGAGGAATTTCATGAGGAGGGCCAATTGCAGAGGCCCATGGAGAACACATGTTTTAAGTGGCTGGGGAGTGGAGTCAATGCAACAGGAAGCAGCAGGAAACAGGGAAACAAATATCAGTCATATGCAGGAGCCATGTGGTAATTTTGGAGGATGATGATAGCTATCACAAAGTGCAATGGCCTTAACGTTATGCCCTGCTTCCTTGTTCCTGATCTGGTCCTGCTTCCTAGAGGCAGCCAGGCACCATGGTCAGCACTTCCGTCCCCCCACGCCCCACCTATTGTTAGACTTCAATCCTAGTTCTCACCCTCACTAAGACTAAAAAATATGTGATAAACTCTGAAAAAGATTGTAAAAAGGGGACATCAGGACAAAAATAGATGAGGCAAATACAAAGCCAATAGCAAAATGGTGGTAAACCTTAGTACAATCATATCAATAATTATATTAAATATAAACAGACTAAATACTTCAGTAAAGGCAGAGATTGCATTTCTATCAGAAATACACTTCAAATAGCAGGACATAAAGAGACTGAAAATAAAAAATTAGGAAAAATACCATGCCAACTTTAAGCATAAAAAAAGCTACATTGGCTCTGCTAATATGGCAAAGGGACCTCTGTCCAAGAGCATTTTCTAAAGACAAGGAGGCTCACTTTAACACAATAAAAGGATTTATACCTCAGGTGAATTTAACAATTAAAAATATATATGCACCTAACAACAGGTATATAAAGCAATATATGAAGCAAAAGCTGATTCTAAACTTCATTTTTTTATCTCCAGCTCTCAGAGATCATTGGGGGCTCAGAGTTTTCCTTGTTTCAGAACACCAGGCTGGAACCTGTGAATGTCTTGAGGGGAAGGTGGCTCTGAAGGCCAGACTCACTCCATTCTGGGCTTCCTTTGTCAAAGACCTCTGTCCCTCTAGACCTGGCTGCCTTGGTTGCTCCCAAAACTTTTAATTAGCTTTGCTGTTTTTTGTTTTGTACTTTTTAAATTCTGCTTTCTAGTTGTTCACAAATGGAGAGATCAGCTGGTATAATTAATAATTATAATAGATAGAGAACAAAGAGTTTTTTTCTGACAACCTCTCCTCCCAGAACTTACTATATC
>VMDR010024603.1:0-14929 GCA_007922815.1 Macrotus californicus | reverse complement strand
GTGTCCACAGAGACTTTCAGATGTTTTTCTGATTGAAGCCCCCAAGAAAACTAGATACATAGCATATATGTATAGTATACATAGCAGATATATACACAGCATATATGTATAGTATATATGAGTATAAATAGTAATGTACTATATTTTTATCTGTGTTTTAAAAATAAAAGAAGAAAGTGTAAAATGTACTCATTTTATTCAGTGCAGGATTAAGAATGAATAAATATAAATTTTATGCTTCAAGGTACATTTAAAAGCTATTGTCATTTAATTTAATGTAATTAAAATATCAGTGTCATTGATAATTGATTATTTTACTTAGTTTAATGTAACTCTCTAACTAATTTTATACAGCAATTTTTAAAAAGATTTTATTTATTTTTTGAGAGAGTGGAAGGGAGGGAGGGAGAAAGACAGGGAGGAAAACATCAATGTGTGGTTGCCTCTTGTGTGCCCCCTACTGGGGACCTGGCCCACATCCTAGGCATGTACCCTGATTGAAAAGTCCACCAGAGACCCTCTGCTTCAAACACCAGCATGCAATCCATTGAGCCACACCAGCCAGGGCCTTATACAGCAAATTTTAATATAATATATTAATTTATATATATAAAGAGTAATGAATCCAATTACATGTTTAAATAAAATCACCACCTGGCTTTTTTCACTTAGCATAATGCTCTCCAGTCCATCCACGCTGTTGCGAAGGGTAGGATCTCCTTCTTTCTCTCTGCTGCGTAGTATTCCATTGTGTAAATGTACCAGTTTTTTCTTCCACTCATTTACTGATGGGCAGCTGGCTGCTTCCCACACTTGGCCATTGTAAATTGTGCTGCTATGAACATTGGGGTGCATAGGTTGTTTTGAATTAGTGTTCAGAATTTTTAGCGTATAATCTAAGCAGTGGAATTCGTGGGTCAAAACGAAATTCCATTTTTAGTTTATTTGTGGAAATCCATACTGTTTTCCACAATGGCTGCACCAGTCTGCATTCTCACCAACAATGTACTAGGGTTCCCTTTTTGCCACAACCACGCCAGCACTGGTTGTTTTTTATTTGGTTATGATGGCTATTTTGACTGGTGTGAAGTGGTATCTCATTGTGGTTTTATTTGCATCTCTCTGATGGCTAGTGATGCTGAGCATCCCTTCATGTGTCTCTTGTCTCTCTGTGTGTCCTGGAAAAGTGTTCAGATCCTTTGCCCATTTTTTAATTGGGTTGTTTGTCTTCCTGGAGTGGAGTCGTGTGAGTTCTTTATACATTTTGGAGATCAAACCCTTGTCCAAAGTATCATTGGCTAATATGTTTTCTCATATGGTTGGTTGTTTTTCATTTTAATGTTGTTTTCTTTAGCCATGCAGAAGCTTTTTATTTTGATGAGATCCCGTCTGTTCATTCTTTTCTTTATGTCCCCTGCTCTGGGGGACATAACAGTGAAAATATTGCTATGTGGAATATCTAGATTTTCCTGTCTATGTTCTCCTCTAGGACATTTATGGTATCTCAATTTATATTTAAGTCTTTTATCAATCTTGAGTTTATTTTTGTGTATTGTGTCAGTTGGTGGTCGAATTTCAATGTTTGCATGTAGCTGTCTAGATGTCCCAACACCATTTTTGGAAGAGGCTATTTTTAGTCCGTTTTATGCTTCTGACCCCTTTGTTGAATATTAATTGACCACAGAGACTTGGGTTTCTTTCTGAGCTCTCTATTCTGTTCTACTGATCTATGTATCTGTTCTTATGCCACTACCAGTCTGTTTTGATGACTGTGGCCTTGTACATAGTCTGACATCAGGTATGGTGAACCCTCCTACTTTGCTCTTCTTTCTCAGAATTGCTGTGACTATTCGGGGTCATTTATTGTTCAATATAAAAAAAATATTACAAAGTTATATAACACTTTAAAATAATATCTATGTGTAGATACAATTTTACATCATTAAAAAGTGCTAAACAGTTTTAAAATTATTTTCTTAATATTTACATTTAACTCGTAATACTCATTCATACCAAAAAGTAATTTTTAACTTCACCAGCTACATAGATAAACATTTTACCTGTTTAGCATTTCCCTTAATTATCGATTTGTTGAATAACTTTATTAGCACTAAATAATCCAACCATTCGCATTTAATTTTCAAAGCCCACATCACACTGAGGCTCCAACCTAAGCAACATCCACACCCAGTCGACGACGGCAGCTCGTGAGTAAGCAAAGGCTCGGCCCCCTCTCACAATGTGGCTTGAGATTCAGTAAAGTATGGAGGTAAAGTCCTCCAATGAGCCATCAGGTCACCATAGTCTGTAGCACTGCTCTGTCACACATTTTGTGTGTCATCCCTCAACTTAAGGACAATTCTTCCAATGTGATACACAAGAAAATTGAAAGAAAAATGAACACCAAGAAATATGAATTTGTTGGGTAAACTTGAGTTCTGGAGTGCCAAAAACTGGTGTAATACCTAGGGTTTGTTCACACTCATGAGAACTAATTTTTGCACGCTCGTGGGGGCAATATCACCCACAATGAGAAAACATGATCTACACAACATCAGTTTGAATCCCCTTTGTATTTTTGTATGACATTTCAAAATACTCAAAGGGCTTTCAGAGTTTCCCATCAAGTCTCTCATTCTCAAACAAAAAGAAAATATCTGTGTAAATAATGGAACTGAACTATTATTAACTATGCCTACATAAAGAATTAATTTTCAGATTTGATCCTAAACTCTCTCTGTTTTGCATGAGAAGTAATGTTGTCTCAGACCTCCAGATTCCTACCACTTAAATGGTAGGTAGGTAGAGTCCTGGTAGGTGTGGCTCAGTGGATTAAATGCTGGTCTGTGAATCAAACAGTTGCCAATTCAACTCCCACTCCGGGCACATGCTTGGGTTGGGGGCCTGGTCACCTGTAGGGGGTGTGAGGGGGGGTGACCACACATTGATATTTCTCCCCCTCTCTTACTACCTCTCTCCCCCTCTCTAAAAATGAATACACACACACACACACACACACACACACACACACACACACACACATACACACATAAATAAGTAAATAGTCTTTCTTAAAAAAATGGTAGATAGACCATCCTTGGTAAATCAGCTAGCTCTCTAATAACTGGACCCTGTCTTATTTTCTCTGTTATCCTTGGCACCAAGCCCAGTATGATCACTGCTAAAGTAGTTTTTACTGAGGCAGCTTCTCACGTACTTTCCGTGTACTGGAAGGCATTCATGAATGACCAAGCTATTTGGCTTCTCTATGGCAAAATTTTACTAGGATTATAATAGACAATGGCTAATATTTTCTCTCTCTAATATTTCCATTCTACTCATGCTGGTGTCAATAACATCTACTGAGTTCACTGCTAAAATCCTTAGAATTTTGAAAAGATGCATAGACTCTGGACATTGAACTTGAAGAGCAGCTGCGAGATTTTTCAGCCTTTGTCTAGCATTGTATTATACTCACATGTACGCCCGATTCTCTAATTTGCTCTCTGCTTCATCATGGTAGAAAAATAAGTAGCCTGGTGTCACATAGAGAACCATAAATCTAAACTCAAGCTCTCCCTGATTCACACAGCTCACAGCAATCAGACTATTTGCCACTCTACTTTTTGGTGGATCTTCACTCAAGTGGCACTGATGTATCATCATGCTGAGCTTTTGGGAGGCCCCTCACAAACACTGATGAATGATCACATGCTTTTGGGTACCTCCACACATTTCTGGGGGATAGTCACTGCATTTCAGTTGGAATTCCAACATTTGGCATGTAGTAGTCGGAGCACTACTTCAGGTCAAAAGGCAAGAGTTTGGATACTGAGTCCTTTGACTGCTGTGTTCCCTCCTACCTGGCTCATTTTTTCTCTGTTTCCTAGCATGGCAACATTCTCTCTTCTAGACGCCAGGCGTGTAGACTTTAATACCTGCTGTGGTCTGAATGTTTACATCCCGAGAAAATTCCTATGTTGAAGTCCTAACCCCCAAAGTGATGGTGGAATGTGGTGGGGCCTTTGGGAAGTACTTAGGGCACCAGGGTAAAGTGCACTTTACTGGAATAAGTGCCCTCATAAAAGGGGCCTGAGATAGTTCCCCCGTGCTTCTGCCTAATAGATGAGAGTCTATTTCCCAGCTTCTTTGAACTTAAGACGTCCCATCAGGTTGAGTTCAGACTGACTAAGGAGAGCACGAGTGACAGTGCAGTGTCCATGGTCCTGGTTTTCAAAGTCCCCATGTGACCCACCGTCACCTTTTCTTTTACAGCTGAGTGGAATAGACTCAAGTGCTTCCCACAAAGTTGGCATCGCATGTTGGACACGGCAAAGTCACAAAGTAGCAGGCACCTGCGACCTCCGACTCCGTCTGCAGAGGAGCCAAAGAAAAGAGTCATCTGGTCAGAGATGCTTACATTGTGCTCTTATAAGTTCTATAGTGATCACAGTCTGAACAGTTTTCTGTTTGTCACAACAACTACTGTTAACTAGCCAATGTCTTTAAAGCATACAATTCTCAAGAACCTTTCCATAAAAAAATTGAACATTACATTTTGAAAAGAGCAAATACGCTCTGCTTCCCCTATTTCTGGCCCCCACCCCAAATTTAAATAGATTTACAATTTTATATCATTATTATTTGTGAAAGTAGATCATGTTCTTCTCTCTAAACAAAAATTTGTAAATTCATGATGTACAATATTTTTTTCAAATAACCCCATGATTTTGGATTCGGGTACTTCTCAGCTGGTGCAGAGACGTGAACGGAGATAGCTCGGGAGCCTAGCAAACAACGCAATTCCATAGAGAGAGTCGGGAGGATCAGCCACGTGCTCACTTGCTGCCTTTTCTGAGAGGGCTGTCGCAGGAGGGGGACGCGCCCTGCAATTCGGACTCTGACAGCCTCCCGGGCACAGGAGCTGTATTTCTTTTCTCTCAGGGAGTTGGGGATCCGTTGGAAGTACTTTCGGACACGAGATTCTAAATAGGGACGAGCCAGATTTTCTTCTGTGCCTGATCCAGGAGTTCTAGGAAGTGATGAACGCTGGAGTGTAGTGGACAGAGGACCGTGCGGTTCCACGCCGCATGGCTGTGTTCTGCTGTGAAGAGTTCGAAGGTCTGTGGAGCATCAGATGGTGGAAACAGGTGCGTTGTGTCCTCTGCCTCTGGGTGATGGTCCCTCTTTTCCAAGGACATGTGAAGTCGTTTCTGTCATTCAGGCATGGCTGAGGGGGGATAGTGTTCAACTGTCTGAAAAGGGCAAAGATTTTGTGGTTGTCTGGGCTACGGATCGAAAGTAGGCCCCCGCCAAGAGAGCAAGCAGGGATGGAGCAGAGCAGCAGTCCCGCCACCAGGCACAAATAGATCGGGGCCATTGAGCATTCCCGAGATTCAGGGGGACGGTCCTTCGCTGGCTCAGAGGAAAGCGCGATTCTCCAGCCGACCGCCAGGGGGCGCGCAGGTGGCCTTTTCGGCGGCCGGGCTCTGGCCCCGCGACCCTGGGAGCCTGTGTTTTCAGTCCCGGGTTCGCAGCTCAGCAGACACGCGGTGGCGCCGTGGCCCCCCTAACGCCGTGCTGCTTCGATCGCCGTCGTCGTGAGCAAAGATCCGCCCTGCCTGGCCTTGCCGGGGACGTGGCCTTAAATACTCCACCACCGGGAGCCCCGCCTTTCTGCGCTTCTGTTCTCTTTCCTACACTTTCGTGCACGTTCCAGCGAGGCCGCTTTTACACGGAACCCGTGGAACGCGTGTGTATTGAGCGGCGTGAGGCTGGGAACCCAGCGTGACGGTTTCTGCAGGACACTGGAGCGCAAGCCCAGGTCGAGGTCCCCGAGAGAAAACACCGATGGACAGGACAGAAACCAGCCACTAGTTGCTTCTCGCTGCGGCCCCGGCCACGCAACCCAGGCTTGGCCGTGGCCCGAACGCACCCGGGATTCCAACCCGCGGCCTTTCAGTGCGCGGCGCGGCGCTCAGTCCACTGAGCCCCAGCAGCCAGGACCCATCCTTGGGGGACTTTGAGCGCCGCGACGTTCCGGACGGTGTGGGAAGGGAGCGGTCCCCAACATTTTGGAACATTGTTGGCACCAGGCCCCGGTTTCGTGGAAGACAACTTCCAGGACGGCGGGTGCAGTGGGGGCAAGGTGGGGGAGGTTCCGTGGGCTGTGGGGGCAGGAAACGCAGGCGAGGAGCTTGCGGGGTGGGGAGGCAAGAGAAAGCTTCGCTTCTGACAAAATCTGTCTGTGGTTCCTGAATTTACAGGACATCAGATTTTCATTTCCTATTGCAAAACACGGAGACAAGTTTACTTCCTCCGCGCCTCCACCTGCTCCCCCCTCCCTCCATCGGTGCCCGCATCCTCTGTATTTAACTTTGTCCAGGTCTTTACAGCGTGTTCATTCATTCTGTGCCATGACACGTCGATGTGCAGGAGAGAAACACCGATCTGCCGCTTCTCGCACTCCCAGCACTGGGACATGGCCTCGTGGCCCTGGCGAGTGCCCAGACGGGAATCAGTCGGGGAATCCAGCCGGCGACCTTTCGGACATGGATCTGCGCTCAACCCAGTGAGTCCCAGCCCTCAGTATTTGGGCTTTCCCTGGGCGGTTTTCAAGGCTACAGCCTTACCGAGTAGTGAAGGACAGCATCGGTCCCCAACTTTTTTCGCACCAGGAACCTGTTTCGTGGAAGACAACTTTTCCACGGGTGGAGGAGGGAGGGGATAGAGTCGGGGATACAGAGTTGGGAGCGGAGAACTCAGGGGAATTTGGGATGGAGACAGGAGGCAGAGCTCAGGCGACTTTCGCTGGTGCCCATGGTTTGGCGACCCCTGGAGTAAGGTATAAAAACCCTCAAAAGTGGAACGTTAAACTTTTCAAAATATTACGTTGTTCTTATGTTAGTATAGATATCAGACATAAGATTTAAAAAAACATTTTTGAGGCTGAAGATAGTCAGGAAGGAGGAAACTCCGGAGGTGCCCCAGGGCTAAGATAAAGGACGTCAGTACAGGACAGAGACCCAGTTCAGAGATGGGTTGTTCCCGCTTTCTGGAGAAGTGCTGAATCATGGTGAATCTTGAGTGTACCTGAGCAGAAGATGCTGCTACATGACCCCTGCTTCACTATTATAGCATTATAATTAATTAACATTGTGCAACCCCCTTCTCCAGTGGCCAATCAAGGAAAATCATGAGAGACCACATGTGCACAAAAGCTTTAAAGTAACTACTTGTACACGCACTATAAAAAGCCCCCCAGAACTAGCAAGGAAATGTCCGCCCTATAAGAATAGAATCCCTCCAGCCCCTGAGGTCAATCTCTGCTCAGAGTTGGTCGTTCCCATGTTCTGTGGCGTGTGCTGTCGCTTAGTAACCTGCTCTCTCTGCAGTAAAGCTGTGTGTTCCTTTCAGTGATTTGTTCGCCATCACCAACAACAACCTTGTTGCCTTTCCCCACCTGTGGTAGTTCAACCTTAAAACATCATTTTATTAAACAATTTAAAACACTTAAAAATTACTTATTAACTGAAGATCAATGTGACATTTAAATTTTTTAAATGTTTTAACATTCAGATTATTGAAGCGGCAGGGATTAAATTTCCATCTTATTTAAAATGTATTCTATTTACACCAAAAATAGAATTTAATATAATTTAATGCTCTTGGCCTTCATGGAAGGAAACACATTAGTTTTCTCAAGATGATTGGTGTTTAATTAAGAGTATTGCATGTTGGACATTTCCTCATGACTTCGTGACAATTTTGAATAATTTTTCCATAACTTCATGTTCCTGAAACCTCTTCACAGGCTCCCAGTTTGACCAGATTGTTAAAGATAAAAATCAGGGCTGAATACGAGCACTTGAGGACATTTAGCAAGACAGACCTGTTCATTTTCTTTGGTTGGAATGTTTTAGACCGAATGGGATTGGTCACACGTATTTGCACTGGGCCATCTTTTTTTGTAATCCTCTCAGCAGCTGCAAGAGGAAGGTCGTTTCACGTCTCTGCCATTTTGATAATTTGTCCATCGTGGAAGTTTTGGCATTGATTTTCCTTTTTTTAGTATAGCATGAAAGGATTATTTATCGTGCTTACCTAGACTCGATGCCTTCTTCAGGGCCTGCTTGAGGAAAGTGCTCTATCTCACCACAAACCCAGGAAAGAGCTTTCCCGGGAGCGTTGTGACGTCCAATGGCTGAAAGCCTATGAAAGTCTCACTTCCCATGGTGGTCTCCCTCCCACCCGCCACTCGCTGAAACCCTCCCTCCCTCGTCCCTGCCCGCATCCTCTTTACTTAACTTTGTCCCCATCTTTACAGCATTTTCGTTTATTCTGTGCCATAAAATAATATCCCTAGAGGTAGCCTGAACGGAACATGAAAGAAGAGATTGTTCAGCTCCTGGATCCTTCACAGAACAGCCGTTTTTGTCGGACCACTTTCCTCTGTGCTAATTGTCCGCAAAGTGAGCCCTACCAGCTCTCTCGGGAAGGGTGCAGGGCCTGGACTGCAGGTGGAAACTGGGGCTCTGTCCCCTCACAGTCCTCCAGACAGTCGCCTCTCGTCGAGTTTCCAGTTGCTGGAGGACCTCAGCGGGGACCCACCGAGAGTGTTAAAGAAGCTGCAGTCAAAGCTTCTCTTGGGCCCTGGCTGGTGTGACTCAGTGGACTGAGTGCCGCCCTGGAAACCAAAGGGTCACCAGTTCCCCTGCCTCCCCACCCCGCAAGCTCCTCGCCTGCGTTTCCTGCCCCCACAGCCCACGGAACCTCCCCCACCTTGCCCCCACTGCACCCGCCGTCCTGGAAGTTGTCTTCCACGAAACCGGGGCCTGGTGCCAACAATGTTCCAAAATGTTGGGGACCGCTCCCTTCCCACACCGTCCGGAACGTCGCGGCGCTCAAAGTCCCCCAAGGATGGGTCCTGGCTGCTGGGGCTCAGTGGACTGAGCGCCGCGCCGCGCACTGAAAGGCCGCGGGTTGGAATCCCGGGTGCGTTCGGGCCACGGCCAAGCCTGGGTTGCGTGGCCGGGGCCGCAGCGAGAAGCAACTAGTGGCTGGTTTCTGTCCTGTCCATCGGTGTTTTCTCTCGGGGACCTCGACCTGGGCTTGCGCTCCAGTGTCCTGCAGAAACCGTCACGCTGGGTTCCCAGCCTCACGCCGCTCAATACACACGCGTTCCACGGGTTCCGTGTAAAAGCGGCCTCGCTGGAACGTGCACGAAAGTGTAGGAAAGAGAACAGAAGCGCAGAAAGGCGGGGCTCCCGGTGGTGGAGTATTTAAGGCCACGTCCCCGGCAAGGCCAGGCAGGGCGGATCTTTGCTCACGACGACGGCGATCGAAGCAGCACGGCGTTAGGGGGGCCACGGCGCCACCGCGTGTCTGCTGAGCTGCGAACCCGGGACTGAAAACACAGGCTCCCAGGGTCGCGGGGCCAGAGCCCGGCCGCCGAAAAGGCCACCTGCGCGCCCCCTGGCGGTCGGCTGGAGAATCGCGCTTTCCTCTGAGCCAGCGAAGGACCGTCCCCCTGAATCTCGGGAATGCTCAATGGCCCCGATCTATTTGTGCCTGGTGGCGGGACTGCTGCTCTGCTCCATCCCTGCTTGCTCTCTTGGCGGGGGCCTACTTTCGATCCGTAGCCCAGACAACCACAAAATCTTTGCCCTTTTCAGACAGTTGAACACTATCCCCCCTCAGCCATGCCTGAATGACAGAAACGACTTCACATGTCCTTGGAAAAGAGGGACCATCACCCAGAGGCAGAGGACACAACGCACCTGTTTCCACCATCTGATGCTCCACAGACCTTCGAACTCTTCACAGCAGAACACAGCCATGCGGCGTGGAACCGCACGGTCCTCTGTCCACTACACTCCAGCGTTCATCACTTCCTAGAACTCCTGGATCAGGCACAGAAGAAAATCTGGCTCGTCCCTATTTAGAATCTCGTGTCCGAAAGTACTTCCAACGGATCCCCAACTCCCTGAGAGAAAAGAAATACAGCTCCTGTGCCCGGGAGGCTGTCAGAGTCCGAATTGCAGGGCGCGTCCCCCTCCTGCGACAGCCCTCTCAGAAAAGGCAGCAAGTGAGCACGTGGCTGATCCTCCCGACTCTCTCTATGGAATTGCGTTGTTTGCTAGGCTCCCGAGCTATCTCCGTTCACGTCTCTGCACCAGCTGAGAAGTACCCGAATCCAAAATCATGGGGTTATTTGAAAAAAATATTGTACATCATGAATTTACAAATTTTTGTTTAGAGAGAAGAACATGATCTACTTTCACAAATAATAATGATATAAAATTGTAAATCTATTTAAATTTGGGGTGGGGGCCAGAAATAGGGGAAGCAGAGCGTATTTGCTCTTTTCAAAATGTAATGTTCAATTTTTTTATGGAAAGGTTCTTGAGAATTGTATGCTTTAAAGACATTGGCTAGTTAACAGTAGTTGTTGTGACAAACAGAAAACTGTTCAGACTGTGATCACTATAGAACTTATAAGAGCACAATGTAAGCATCTCTGACCAGATGACTCTTTTCTTTGGCTCCTCTGCAGACGGAGTCGGAGGTCGCAGGTGCCTGCTACTTTGTGACTTTGCCGTGTCCAACATGCGATGCCAACTTTGTGGGAAGCACTTGAGTCTATTCCACTCAGCTGTAAAAGAAAAGGTGACGGTGGGTCACATGGGGACTTTGAAAACCAGGACCATGGACACTGCACTGTCACTCGTGCTCTCCTTAGTCAGTCTGAACTCAACCTGATGGGACGTCTTAAGTTCAAAGAAGCTGGGAAATAGACTCTCATCTATTAGGCAGAAGCACGGGGGAACTATCTCAGGCCCCTTTTATGAGGGCACTTATTCCAGTAAAGTGCACTTTACCCTGGTGCCCTAAGTACTTCCCAAAGGCCCCACCACATTCCACCATCACTTTGGGGGTTAGGACTTCAACATAGGAATTTTCTCGGGATGTAAACATTCAGACCACAGCAGGTATTAAAGTCTACACGCCTGGCGTCTAGAAGAGAGAATGTTGCCATGCTAGGAAACAGAGAAAAAATGAGCCAGGTAGGAGGGAACACAGCAGTCAAAGGACTCAGTATCCAAACTCTTGCCTTTTGACCTGAAGTAGTGCTCCGACTACTACATGCCAAATGTTGGAATTCCAACTGAAATGCAGTGACTATCCCCCAGAAATGTGTGGAGGTACCCAAAAGCATGTGATCATTCATCAGTGTTTGTGAGGGGCCTCCCAAAAGCTCAGCATGATGATACATCAGTGCCACTTGAGTGAAGATCCACCAAAAAGTAGAGTGGCAAATAGTCTGATTGCTGTGAGCTGTGTGAATCAGGGAGAGCTTGAGTTTAGATTTATGGTTCTCTATGTGACACCAGGCTACTTATTTTTCTACCATGATGAAGCAGAGAGCAAATTAGAGAATCGGGCGTACATGTGAGTATAATACAATGCTAGACAAAGGCTGAAAAATCTCGCAGCTGCTCTTCAAGTTCAATGTCCAGAGTCTATGCATCTTTTCAAAATTCTAAGGATTTTAGCAGTGAACTCAGTAGATGTTATTGACACCAGCATGAGTAGAATGGAAATATTAGAGAGAGAAAATATTAGCCATTGTCTATTATAATCCTAGTAAAATTTTGCCATAGAGAAGCCAAATAGCTTGGTCATTCATGAATGCCTTCCAGTACACGGAAAGTACGTGAGAAGCTGCCTCAGTAAAAACTACTTTAGCAGTGATCATACTGGGCTTGGTGCCAAGGATAACAGAGAAAATAAGACAGGGTCCAGTTATTAGAGAGCTAGCTGATTTACCAAGGATGGTCTATCTACCATTTTTTTAAGAAAGACTATTTACTTATTTATGTGTGTATGTGTGTGTGTGTGTGTGTGTGTGTGTGTGTGTGTGTGTGTGTGTATTCATTTTTAGAGAGGGGGAGAGAGGTAGTAAGAGAGGGGGAGAAATATCAATGTGTGGTCACCCCCCCTCACACCCCCTACAGGTGACCAGGCCCCCAACCCAAGCATGTGCCCGGAGTGGGAGTTGAATTGGCAACTGTTTGATTCACAGACCAGCATTTAATCCACTGAGCCACACCTACCAGGACTCTACCTACCTACCATTTAAGTGGTAGGAATCTGGAGGTCTGAGACAACATTACTTCTCATGCAAAACAGAGAGAGTTTAGGATCAAATCTGAAAATTAATTCTTTATGTAGGCATAGTTAATAATAGTTCAGTTCCATTATTTACACAGATATTTTCTTTTTGTTTGAGAATGAGAGACTTGATGGGAAACTCTGAAAGCCCTTTGAGTATTTTGAAATGTCATACAAAAATACAAAGGGGATTCAAACTGATGTTGTGTAGATCATGTTTTCTCATTGTGGGTGATATTGCCCCCACGAGCGTGCAAAAATTAGTTCTCATGAGTGTGAACAAACCCTAGGTATTACACCAGTTTTTGGCACTCCAGAACTCAAGTTTACCCAACAAATTCATATTTCTTGGTGTTCATTTTTCTTTCAATTTTCTTGTGTATCACATTGGAAGAATTGTCCTTAAGTTGAGGGATGACACACAAAATGTGTGACAGAGCAGTGCTACAGACTATGGTGACCTGATGGCTCATTGGAGGACTTTACCTCCATACTTTACTGAATCTCAAGCCACATTGTGAGAGGGGGCCGAGCCTTTGCTTACTCACGAGCTGCCGTCGTCGACTGGGTGTGGATGTTGCTTAGGTTGGAGCCTCAGTGTGATGTGGGCTTTGAAAATTAAATGCGAATGGTTGGATTATTTAGTGCTAATAAAGTTATTCAACAAATCGATAATTAAGGGAAATGCTAAACAGGTAAAATGTTTATCTATGTAGCTGGTGAAGTTAAAAATTACTTTTTGGTATGAATGAGTATTACGAGTTAAATGTAAATATTAAGAAAATAATTTTAAAACTGTTTAGCACTTTTTAATGATGTAAAATTGTATCTACACATAGATATTATTTTAAAGTGTTATATAACTTTGTAATATTTTTTTTATATTGAACAATAAATGACCCCGAATAGTCACAGCAATTCTGAGAAAGAAGAGCAAAGTAGGAGGGTTCACCATACCTGATGTCAGACTATGTACAAGGCCACAGTCATCAAAACAGACTGGTAGTGGCATAAGAACAGATACATAGATCAGTAGAACAGAATAGAGAGCTCAGAAAGAAACCCAAGTCTCTGTGGTCAATTAATATTCAACAAAGGGGTCAGAAGCATAAAACGGACTAAAAATAGCCTCTTCCAAAAATGGTGTTGGGACATCTAGACAGCTACATGCAAACATTGAAATTCGACCACCAACTGACACAATACACAAAAATAAACTCAAGATTGATAAAAGACTTAAATATAAATTGAGATACCATAAATGTCCTAGAGGAGAACATAGACAGGAAAATCTAGATATTCCACATAGCAATATTTTCACTGTTATGTCCCCCAGAGCAGGGGACATAAAGAAAAGAATGAACAGACGGGATCTCATCAAAATAAAAAGCTTCTGCATGGCTAAAGAAAACAACATTAAAATGAAAAACAACCAACCATATGAGAAAACATATTAGCCAATGATACTTTGGACAAGGGTTTGATCTCCAAAATGTATAAAGAACTCACACGACTCCACTCCAGGAAGACAAACAACCCAATTAAAAAATGGGCAAAGGATCTGAACACTTTTCCAGGACACACAGAGAGACAAGAGACACATGAAGGGATGCTCAGCATCACTAGCCATCAGAGAGATGCAAATAAAACCACAATGAGATACCACTTCACACCAGTCAAAATAGCCATCATAACCAAATAAAAAACAACCAGTGCTGGCGTGGTTGTGGCAAAAAGGGAACCCTAGTACATTGTTGGTGAGAATGCAGACTGGTGCAGCCATTGTGGAAAACAGTATGGATTTCCACAAATAAACTAAAAATGGAATTTCGTTTTGACCCACGAATTCCACTGCTTAGATTATACGCTAAAAATTCTGAACACTAATTCAAAACAACCTATGCACCCCAATGTTCATAGCAGCACAATTTACAATGGCCAAGTGTGGGAAGCAGCCAGCTGCCCATCAGTAAATGAGTGGAAGAAAAAACTGGTACATTTACACAATGGAATACTACGCAGCAGAGAGAAAGAAGGAGATCCTACCCTTCGCAACAGCGTGGATGGACTGGAGAGCATTATGCTAAGTGAAAAAAGCCAGGTGGTGATTTTATTTAAACATGTAATTGGATTCATTACTCTTTATATATATAAATTAATATATTATATTAAAATTTGCTGTATAAGGCCCTGGCTGGTGTGGCTCAATGGATTGCATGCTGGTGTTTGAAGCAGAGGGTCTCTGGTGGACTTTTCAATCAGGGTACATGCCTAGGATGTGGGCCAGGTCCCCAGTAGGGGGCACACAAGAGGCAACCACACATTGATGTTTTCCTCCCTGTCTTTCTCCCTCCCTCCCTTCCACTCTCTCAAAAAATAAATAAAATCTTTTTAAAAATTGCTGTATAAAATTAGTTAGAGAGTTACATTAAACTAAGTAAAATAATCAATTATCAATGACACTGATATTTTAATTACATTAAATTAAATGACAATAGCTTTTAAATGTACCTTGAAGCATAAAATTTATATTTATTCATTCTTAATCCTGCACTGAATAAAATGAGTACATTTTACACTTTCTTCTTTTATTTTTAAAACACAGATAAAAATATAGTACATTACTATTTATACTCATATATACTATACATATATGCTGTGTATATATCTGCTATGTATACTATACATATATGCTATGTATCTAGTTTTCTTGGGGGCTTCAATCAGAAAAACATCTGAAAGTCTCTGTGGACAC
>VMDR010024602.1:0-14928 GCA_007922815.1 Macrotus californicus | reverse complement strand
AAGCCAAAGAACTTATATATATGACCCATGGACATGAACTAAAGAGGGGGAATGTGGGTAGGAAGGGGTGTGCAGGGCAGAGGGGAATAAAGGGAGGAAAATGGGACAACTGTAATAACATAATCAATAAAATATATTTTCAAAAAATTAAGTGGAAAATTCTAGAAAAAAAAAATTAAAAATGGAACTACCTTATGATCTATGAATTCCATTTCTGGGAATTTATCCAAAGAAACCTAAAACCATAATTCAAAAGAATATATGCACCCCTATATTCATTGTAGCATTATTTACAATAGCCAAGATTTGGAAGTAGCCCAAGTGTCCATGAATAAATGAGCGAATTAAAAAAGCTGTGGTACCTTTACACAATGGAATATTATGTGGCTATAAAAAAGAAGGAAATCTTACCCTTTGTGACAGCATACATGGACCTGGAGAGCATTATTCTCAGTGAAATTAGCCAGTCAGAGGAAAGTAAATATCATGTGATTTCACTCTCATGTGGAATCTAATAAATAAAATGAACTAACAAGCAAAATAAAGGCAGACTCATAGAGAGAAAGCAGGCTTAAAGCTGTCATTGGGGTAGGGGAGATATAGGCATTGAGGAAAAAAAAAAATTTGTTTGATGAAAAAGAAAACATTGTGGTCATACTTTTAAACCACCATGGCCACATCGACCTGTACCCATTATAATGTTCTTGCTAATCCTAGCTGCCAGGGATCACATTACATGCCTGTACCTTTCCCACGGAGAGGACAGAGGCACAACTCCACTGCAACAGGTGCCGTGGAGTTCACCCAGTAAGACTCCACAGAGAGAATCCAAGAGCTGCAGGGGAAAAAAAATCAATTGTATGGCCGTGTTACCTTACTGATTTAAAAAAATATATAAAAAGCATACTTATTTCTGCAACTCCTCTTCCTCAAAAAAAGGCATGATAGATATGATAGCTAGATAGTAAAACAAAATATGTTCAAAATAATTCTGCTAAAAAGTTCAGGCAGCTTTTGAGTTGGAGCCAGTATTGCACAATAAACTCTAAAAGTTTGGGATGATTTTTATTTGTTTGTATGATTGTTGTAGAAGGGCTAAGGAATCAAAAGAGTTGCGTGCCAGAAGGAAAAAACAATATTTTGAAAATAAAATGTCAGAGCTTTTTATGGAAGGAAGATATTTAGATTTATTGATAAAAACCAAAGTTTAAAACATTCCCAAACAAGAACAATTTGGTATTTGGTTTTAAATATCACATTACTTGAAGTTACAGCTGAAATGTTGATAACATTCCCAAGCACGAAGAAATTGATTCTCACACTTCTACTTCCATCTTCTGGTAGCTCATGAGTGTCTGGTAAACACAATGTCTGTCTTTTCTCCAACTGTTACACATTCACTTACTAGTCTAAGATAAAGATAATCACAGGCTTTGTTCTTTCTTTGTGACAGATGTACAAAACAGAAGTCACACAAACATAACGATGCAATCTATACATTTGTCAGTTCCTGTGTCCCTTCCATATGTTCCTATATTGCCTGGTATCATACATAAACAGTTCTGATCACACATGGAATCCCAATTTTGTGGCACTGTGATCAAAACAGCTGAGCGACTTTAAAAGGTTATTTCCTTCATATCCCATCTAGGATAATCCTATGCCTGCATATAAGTCATTGTTAAAAACTTTTTTTTTAATTTTTTCTGATCTCTTTTAGTAAACCTTTTTTTAAAACTATACAGTTAGATTCTTATTTTTTGATAATTTAGAAATTATTTCCAGGAACGCTGGTTTTTATACTTTTAGCTTCAGTAAATGCTTTTGTAATGTGAATAGACATACCCTACTTTGCCTTTGTCTTTGGTCCATTTGGATTACTGAATGTCAGATTTTATTAAACTAGAGCCCACCTATAGTTTGATATACCCAGCTTTCATGTCAAGCATGCCAAAAGCTGGAGGACAATACCCTGACACCAGAATCTGGTGTCATAGTGCCAACTTTGTCTTTCATCACAATGGCCTCCCTAATGACAGGATGGTCCTTTTGCATCTCCATGTCTCCCTGTCTTCCATTATCACACAAAAATGGAGAGACCAATCTTTGATTTTTCCTTGACAGATGACTGCATAAAGTTAGCTTAAATTAGCCAAAACTAAGACGTCCCCAAATCAACTGTTTCTATGCAAAACCTTCCTCCCTCCCTACTTGAGTGTGCATCCTGTAGCCAATGCCTGCATATCTTCTTTAACAGTTGCCCTTGGCCTACTAAGAGGTAATTCCTGGGTATTCATATCTTACCTCCTTCCCCACGGAGCAATCATTAACTGTTAAGTGAGAGAGAAGGGAATCTAACCCTCTTTTCTTTTTTTTAAGTTATATTTTATTGACTATGCTATTACAGTTGTCCTGATTTTACCTCCCATGCCCCCTCCACCCAGCACACCCCACCACTCAGACAATCCCCTCACCATTGTTTGTATCCATGGGTCATGAGTATAAGTTCCTTGGCTACTCCATTTCCTACACTGTACTTTACATCACACTGGCTATTCTGTAACTACTTATTTGTACTTCTTAATCCCCTCACCTCTTCATCCATTCTCCCAAATTCCCTCCCATCTGGCAACCATCAAAATGATCTCCATATCCATGATCCTATCTCTGTTCTTCTTGTTTGCTTAGTTTATTTTTTAGATCTAATTGTTGATAGATATATATTGTTTGCTATTTTATTGCTCACAGTTTCAATCTTCTTTTTCTTAAATAAGCCACTTTAACAGTTCATATAATACTGGTTTGGCAATGCCAGAATCCCTTAGTCCTTTCTTGTCTGGGAAGCTCTTTATCTTCCCTCCAATTCTAAATGATAGCTTTGCCGGGGAGAACAATCTTGGCTCTAGGTGCCTGCTTTTCATGACTTTGAATATTTCTTGCCATTCCCTTCTATCCTGCTAAGTTTCTTTTGAGAAATCAACTGACAGTCTTATGGGAACTCCCCTGTAGATAACAAACTTCTTTTCTCTTGCTGCTTTTAAGATTCTCTCTTTATCTTTAACCTTTGGCATTTTAACTATGATGTGCCTTGGAGTGGGCCTATTTGCATCCATCTTGTTTGAGACTCTCTGTGCTTCCTGGACATGCATGTCTATGTCCTTCACCAAATTAGGGAAGTTTTCTTTCATTATTTATTCAAATGGATTTCCAATTTCTTGCTTTTTCTTCTCCTTCAGGCTCCTATGATGCGAATGTAGGACCTCTTGAAGTTATCCCAGAGGCTGCTTGTACTACCCTTGTTTTTTGCATTCTTTTTTCTTCTTGTTTTGATTGGTTGTTTTTACCTTCCAACATGTTCCAAATCATTTATTTGATTCTTGGCTTCATTCACTCTACTGTTGTTTCCCTGTAACTTGTTATTTATTTCAATTAGTGAATCTTTTATTTCTGACTGGATACTTTTTAGGCTATTGAGGTCCTCACTAAGATCCTTGAGCACTCTTATAACCAGTGTTTTGAACTCTGCAACCTATAGATTATCCATTTCATTTAGCTCTTTTTCTGGAGTTTTTATCTGTTCTTTCATTTGGACCATGTTTTTTTTGTTTCTTCATTTTGGCAGCCTTCTTGTGTTTGTTTCTATGTATTAGGTAGAGCTGCTTTGACTCCGTATCTTAGTAGTGTGTCTTAATGTCGTAGGTGTCTTGTAGGGTCTAGTGGCACAACCTCCCCTGTCACCCAAGCTGGGTACTCAAGGTACACCTTTTGTGTGGGCTGGGTACACCCTCCTCTTGTAGTTGAGCCTTGGTTACTGTAGGCCAATCAATCAGAGAGATTTCCCCAGGTCAGTCAGCTGCAAGGACTGGCTATGACCTCTGACCACCAACTTCTACCCTCCATAGAGGATCTGCTATGCAGGGGCATTGTGGTGGTGCTCCCATGTGGTCTGGAGCTTTCCACTCCTTATGCTGGCCCTGGGGGAACCTGGAGTCTATGGGAATGCAAAAGGCCACAGTCATCTCTACCTGTGTTTTGCCTGGGCACCCTGACTCAGCTATAAAGTAGCCTGAGATGGCTGCTACTTGTGCTGGGCTTGGAGATTCCAAGGCAAAGCCAAGCTGTGAATCTAATGTGGCTGCTGCTAGTGCCAGGTCTAGGGCTCACTGGAGCAAGCTGTTGCCTGTTTGATAGGATTTAGGAAGTTGTGAAGCCTGTGCCAAGACCAGACATTCATATGGAAAAGCAGCTTGGACAGGCTGGTAAGTTGGGTGGGGTAGAGTCTCTGGGGATCTCCAAGGTGTGTCAAACATTGTCAGCCAGGATGATGGCATCTCAGATGTGGCATCAACTTACCAGTTTTGTGGAGGGAGGGTTTAGAAAAGGGACAGTGGCCTGTGTTCCCCTTGATGGCTGACACTTCAGCCTCTCTCAGTATGTTACTTGTGCCTTTCAAGCTGTCACCCTGATGTTGGAGCTCTAGGGAGTAAGCCTGAGTAGGTGAGTCCATGTATGCATTGTTTAAGAGGAATTGCTTGGGGCTCCAGTAGTTTCTTCCACTGACTCAGTTCCCACTGGTTTTTGCAGCCAGAGTTGTGGGGACTTATCCCCTGGCACTAGAACCCTGTGCTGAGGGACCAGGTGTGGGGCTGGGACTCCTCACTCCTCCAGTATATCCCTCCTGAATATTTATCCACCACACATGGATGTGGGACCAGCCCTTTCCATATCTGTGTCCCTCCTACCAGTCTGGATACATGTAGTTTCTTTAATTCCATAGTTGTTACACTTCCATTCAACTCAATTTTGTAGTTGTCAGACTTCCACTCAACTCAACTTCTAATGGTTCTGAATGATGTTTTTTTATAGGGAGCCTATCCATGTGTGATGTGATCTAGTGGCTCAGCTCTGGTTCTGAACGCAGACAGATGTGCATGGCATGCAGAGAACATCCACGAATAGGTCTCCCGTGGGGAATCAGGCATGCATTGTACCTAGGCCACTTTGAGACTTACTTTTGCTAAAAACTCCCTCACCCTGAATTGAGGCAACAAATGTTTACTGCATATCTCTAAAGTAACTTCCTAAAATCTATGCTAAACCTCTCCAGTTTGGGTGTAACCAGTTCAACCTCTTTTCCCTTTACATTTGCAAATGACCTTTATCTTAAAGGGATTAGCAACATTCTTTCTTTTGTTATGGTAACCACCTAAAGTGAACCTGTGCATAGCTAATAAGAACCATCCTGGGTGTAATGTACCTAGAGTGTCAATAAAAACCTGTCCAGGCAAGGGGTCCAGAACCTCTCTCTCTCCCTGAGAAAGTGGCCACACAGGCTGGCCCTCTCACTCACTCTCTGGCCCACTCTGGGCCTCTCTCACACTCTCGCTCTCTCTCGTTCTCTCTCTCCCTTTCTCTCCCTCTCTCTCCCTTTCTTTCCCTTTCTTTCCCTTGGGCCCTCTTTCTCTTACTGATAGAGTGGCCATGCAAGCCCTAGCACTCTTTCACTTAGGGAGTGGCTTGACATCCCTTTTTCTCCACCAGATTCCTTTAGTCCACTTGAATTTGTTCGTCACTTGTCCGGGAATATAGGACAAGTCTTCCACAACAGCATGTGGTCCTGCCAGATGGGACTGCGACAGTTGTTCTATATTTTAGTTGTAATTTGATGTGATTGTGCAAAGAGATAAGCCATGTCTGCCTACACTGCCATCTTGACCAGAAGTGACCTTCTTTTCTCTAGGTGAAAAACACTGATGTGTTACTTACCTTCCAGACCAGACCATGCCCTGGCTTGGATTCCTCCCATTCCCTCTGCTGCTCCCTCCCTCTCTCCCTGGTCTCCCCTGGGAGCCCTTCTTGAATAAAGCACCTGTACATGAATTTTCAACTTTGGTCTGTTTCTGAAAACCAACCTAAAACAGCCAGATCCAGAAAAGCAACCATGCTAATAATTTTTTCAGACAGATTTGTATCTAGTTTCCAAGTTAAGACAATGCTCTCTGACCTTGAAGTATAAACAGGCTTTTTAGGAGAAATCATACAATACTTGTTGAATTACCAGGGATCTTCTGAAGACCACTTGTACTGTTACCCCTCACTGCTGCCAGTGAGGTCCAAATGTTTGAAATGAGGGAAAATCAATTATTTCACATTTGTACCAGTCAGGATGGATGAATTTATGCTACAGTTACAAGAAAGTCGCAATGTCAGTGGCCAACAGCAAAAAAATAATAATAATAATTTCTCTCTTACACTACACATAATCGAAAGGGATCATCAAGAGGCCCTATTATTGAGGTCATTTAGAGAACCAGGCTGAGAAAACTACCACCCTGGCATTTGTGTTCACATTTACCACTGTAGGGGAAAGAGTAGAATTTATAGTGAAGCACACGGTGATCCTTAAAGCTTCTTCTTGTGACACATATCACTTCCACTCATATTTCATGACCTAAGGCAAATCATATATCCATGACTAACAGCAAGTAATAAGGAAGTGAGTTATACCACGTACCCAGAAGGATGAGAACCATATATGTATGAACTCCTTTCATGATTGATTACCACAATAGTCTCCTAAATATCACCAGCAGGACCCTGAGAAATTGGATGTTGACTACTTCTAAAATTGAGCTATCTGATTTTCAATGAGATTTATTCATTCAACAAACATCTGTTATATCTTCTCTAAACAAGGGAATATGCTTAGGCCTGGGAGGGAGTGTAATACCATGATACTGGCCAAATGCTCTGTGTCACAAATTCAAGCTAATTGCTTTTCTGATTCAGTTTTGTTGCCTGAAAAATGGGGATAATAACAGAATGTACCTTATGCAATTGATAAGAGGATTAGAAGTAATACTGAATGTAAGTACCTAATCAATATATGCTATTATCTTCATTATTATCCAAAAGATTAATGAGACATAGTATCTGCTTTGGAGAAGCTCACTCTGAATTATGGGATATGGCTTTCAACTCATTCTAGCTCTGTTTGAAAACTATCTGTTGAGGATCTACTCGGTACAGGACACTGGAGAGGACACTGAGGTATAAGAATGAAAAAGGTCCTGGTCCTGCCCTTAAAGAGTGCAGTGTGGTGGGTGAAATGAAACATAAACAAAATATTCTTTGAGCAACAAGATGGAGTCTATGGGAATGCAAAAGGGGAACATTTAGCTAAATCAAGATGGTTTTTGGAGAGCTTTTCCTGGAGTGTATTTTAAATGTGAAATCATTTGTGCTTTAACCCAAGGTTAGTAAAGAAAGCTTTCAAGCCTTCACTCACCCAGAATGCTTCCCAGAAAGCCTCTCAGCACCGCATTTGGCCAGTGGTTGACTGACAAGGAGCCCGCCCAGCCATCCTGTTCCTGTCTGGGATTTAGACTCTCAGATGTGCTGTTCAACAGAACTGCCAGTCAAACCGAAGAGGGATAAAGAGGGGCAGACATCCACTGCAGTCAACCTGATGAATATTTGATTCTCTTCACAAAGAGAATTGTGAAAAACAGATGAAGTGTCTCAAAAGAGCCATGGCCTTCATGTCGCAGTTCTGTGAGCAGTTGCTCACAGATCTATGATACTATTTTAACTATGCTGAGGGAAGGAATTTTTAGAAATTCTTTTCCATGATTTATCTGCTCTCAGGAACATGAAACCTCTGACTACCTTAAAATGAATATTGGCACCTTTTGATCCACGCATTTCATATCTTTTAACTCAGAAATACTAACAAGTTTTCCCAATGACTACAATCAGATGCAATGAGAATAAGAAAGAAGGCATACTTTTCTATATTTAATAGGGAATGTACATATAAGGTAAACAAGAAACCAGAGGGTCCTGTTTTTATTTACAATCCACTTGAAAATGATGGTTTCTATAGCAGCATAGAGGGTCTTTTCAAAGGAGCTATTAAATTTACAAAGATTCACTCACCCCATAGAGGTCTTTCTTCTCCTTTGATAATAGGCCAGAACTGATGAATTTTAGGCGATTCATGCCACAATGCTTATTCTGCAATACTCAAGCACGGAAGAGACTCTCATTTTCTTCTCTACAGCTGGGTGTTTTACCAAGGCATCTGCCAGTAAGTTTGTAGACATCCACACAGAAGGAAGGGAACAACAGTTAATTAATTCCATTAAATGAAGAAACAGTAGGTATGCAGAGTCAGAGAGAAAGGGAGGTGGCAATCTGCCACTGATGTTTTGAAAGGACTTGATTAAGAATTCCAGTCAGGAGACCTGCTGATATGCTGATAAAACAAACAGCTGCATAATTGATAATTATTTCTGTAATCAAAAGAGGAAACATTTAATCTATCTTTTCATTACATGTGATTATAGCTGGTGAACTCAGCATCCATCAGAGGCTGGAAATGCTAGTTTATAACTCTCAGACCCACAAGGCCAGGCTCTGTTTCCACAAGCAGAAGGTAATGGTCACCAAGGGCCCACTGGTGAAGGAACACCATCCAAGGGGCTTTGGAGCTAGGGTACCACAGTCTCAGCCATAGGGGAGGGTGTGGGAGAGGATGCAGACCTGAAAGAAGGAAAAGAACATTCCAGAAAAAGTAAATAACAATGTCAAAGCAATCTATAGGACATTAGTGTGATGTATTGTCACACCTGACCTTTTTCTCATGCCAGACTAACACATTAAACCACCTGCTACACATCTCCATTTGGATGACCCTCAAGCAACTCAAACTCCTGCCAAATGGAGCTCTTCGGCCCTCATTCAGCATCCTCTTCCTGTGCATACAGCTCAAGAAATGTCATGGCCATCATGTGGCCAACAGAACCAAAAACCAGGAAGTCATCCCAGACTCAGCCCTCTGCTCTCTCCCTTCCCGTCACTAGTTCCCACACTCTGCACTCTCTAATGGGTCTCAGCCTCCATGTCCATGGTCCAATTCTAGAGGAGGGCCCCCAACTTGCTCCCTGCCCAGTGTTGTCCCCTTTCATCCATTTCCACACTGTTTCCAGAGTGCTGCTTCTACACATAAATCCAGACACATTTTAGACCATGCTCTTACTTAAAATCCTCAATGGAACCGATACCCTTTAGGTTGGTTTGTTGGTTGTTGTTGTTGTTGTTGTTGTTGTTGTTTTTAAGATTTTATTTATTTATTTTTAGACAGAGGGGAAGTGAGGGGGAAAGAGAGGGAGAGAAACATCAATGTGTGGTTGCCTCTTGTGTGCTTCCTACTGGGGACCTAGCCTGCAACCCAGGCATGTGCAATGACTGGGAATCAAACTGGCAACCCTTTGGTTCACAGGCCGGTGCTCAATCCACTGAGCTACACTAGCCCGGGCTGTTGATTAGTTTTTGTTGAAATATATTTGATATGTAACACTGTATAAATTAATGGTGTACACATGTTGATTTGATATATGTATATGTGTATACTATAATATGATTGTAACAATAGTTAGTACCTCTATCATGTCACTACAACATAAATTTTTTGTGGTGGGATTAAGGATCTAGTCTTTTAGTAGGTTTGATGATTATGCTACAATGTTGCTGTCTATGTTCAGTATAATACACACTAGATCTCAGCACTTATTTGTTTACTAGTATCGCAAGCTTGTGCCCTTAAACAACATCTCCCTTATTCCCCTATCTCCAGGCTCTGGGAACCACCATTTTACTCTCTGTTTTGACAAGTTTGACTTTTTTAGATTCCACATATAAGTTATTATATACAGTATTTGTCTTTCAGCAATTCCACTTCTGGGTATGCCTAAAGGAAATGAAAACAGTCTTGAAGAGATATATGCCAAGTGAAGAGATATATCCCCATGTATGTTGCAACATTATTCACAACAGCCAAGATATGGAAACTACCTAAGTATCCATCATGAGTGAATGGATAAAGAAGATGTGGTACATGTATATAATGGAATATTATTCAACCACAAGAAAGAAGGAAATCCTGCCATTTGCAACAACATGGATGGAGCTTGAAGACATTTTGCTAACTGGAGATAAGTCAAACAGAGAAAGACAAATACCACATGATCTCACTTACATATGAAATCTAAAAAAGTCAAACTAATTTTTTTTAAAAATTAAATCTATAGCTTTGAGAATAGTCTAAAACTTCACCTTAGCAATCAGGACTTGTCATGATCCACTCCTTGCCTAGTTCCCCATCCTCACTTTTCAACAATGACATTGACACCTCTGTACAAGAATTATTTGCTCTCCATAGCGACTGTTTAACATCACCCTGAACATGCTGTACTGTTTCACAGTGGCTGCCTTCCTACATGGTAGTGTAATTGTCAGTATCTGGCCAGGCTGTGCTCAACTGGAGGTGTTGGAGTGAGCAGTCCCAGCATCAGGCATGTTTACATGACTGCCACTGAGAGAACTAGGAATTGGAATCATTGAGACAGCAAACTATGAACGATGGCCATACACATAAGTTTTGTTCAGCTCTTGCTCCTCTGGAACCTGTCATATTTCACTTTGTAAGAGTGAATTGAATGGATTGAGGGGTCATCAAATAGTCCTGGTAACAGAACAGACATGTGTCTAACATTTATAGAGTGCCTATGAGCTGAAAACTTGGTTCCAATCTCATTTCAGCTTCACAAGGACTCTGTGAGTGAATGTTATCATCTCCATTCCTTGGATGAGAAAAGTGCTCTAAAATATGGAGAGGAAGCAATATCGGTCCATTTTCTCTAGGGGCAGTCTCATCATGCCCCAAGGAAAGAAATCCAAATCTAGACAAGATTTCCTGCTTACTTTTTCTTTCCTCAAATTTAAAATTTTTAAAGAATTGACCTCTGGCATGGTCCAGTCCTGTCCATAGCAAAATCTGATTAGCTTTGTGAAAGCTGAGGAAAGGGAGACCAGTTGAAAATTTCAATGCCAACCAGGCCCACCTGCACTAGCAAAGAAAGAAAAACTCTCCCACTCTCTGACAGAGAAATTTCAATATGCAAACGCATACACACACACAATGCTTCTTCACAGACTTAACCTGAATAGAAAAATATTGAAACAATCTAGAAGTGTATCAATAGAAGATTTACTTTTTTAAAGATTTTATTTATTTATTTATTTATTTTTAGAGAAGGGTGAAGGAAGGGAGAAAGAGAGGAAGAGAAACATCAATGTGTGGTTGTCTCCCAAGAGCTCCCTACTGGGGACCTGGCCCACAACCCAGGCATGTGCCCTGACTGGGAATTGAACCAGAGACCCTTGGGTTCACAGGCCAGCACTCAATCCACTAAGTGACACCAGCCAGGACTCAACAGAAGATTTATTAAATCAGCTGCTAAAAAAAGAAGATATATATTAATATGGAAGCATATTCCAAGTATATTTTTAAATAGAAGAGAGGAAAAAGCAAGTTCATAAGAATAAGTATAAAGTATGTTATTTTTTAGTAAAAAGGGAGAAAAATAAGAATCCATGTTGATATTTCTTTATATATATATGTAAAGAAACTAATAGCACTGGATACCTGTAAGAGCATGGGATAAGAACTGGGTGTTTGAGGGGCTAGAGTAAAAGGAAACTTTCTCTTTATACCTTTTAAAATATTTTAAATCATGTAAATGTATTATCTAATCAAAAATTAAATTTAGAAGCAGAAGATGGTGGCAAGATAGGTAGGAGCAGAGTCCACTTCCCCCTTGCAAGAGTGAAACACCTAGCCAATCTTCTGAGGAATAGAGTGAACAGCCAACAGTACCCCAGCATATGTGAAGATTGAAGACCAGGATTTCTAAAGCACATTAAAACAAACACGCACACTATTCTAGGTCCTATATTTCTTATTCTTGTTATCCAGATCACATAGATTCTGTCATATGATTGTTGCTCCATAACTATTGTGAATAATTGCTGTTCCATACAATTGTAAATACTACACAGCACCCCTCCCAGATCTTAGCTCACTATTTCCTGAACTGTATTACTGTGGTGGTTAAGTCTGTTCTCTCACACACTACACCTATTTTCTATCCTTTACTCTCACTTTACCTCATAATCTGACCTCCCACAAGCTCACTGCCTTCTAGATCCATCTCACAATCCTTCCCCTCCCAACAAGAGTTTTAACTCCTTTCCACACTTTCTAAAACGTGGATAGTTGGGTGAAATATCATGGTTAACATTATATATATCGAACAGATCTCCTATCACTTCTCTATGGGTTGATACTTTAAATACCATAGAATACACTCCCACTGTCTTAAACCATTTTGCCTTTCCCCTCCAACTGATCACAAAAAAAGAGTAGATGGGAGCTGTGAACACCAATATACCTGCTGGAAGAGGAAACCCACCAAAAAAGGGACCAACAACAGATAACAACAGAAGAAGGTGGAGGAGGGAGTGGAAGCCACACTATCTCAACCCAGAACTGATCTGGAAATACAACTAATTGGTAAAGAAACTACTCAGAACAAACAACTGAACAAGAACAAGAGATAATCTTCAAAACCTTGTACATACAGAAGAACCAGCTTCAACACAACCTGTCCACACCTACACAACAGAGTACAAGACATGGGGAATGGAGTGACCCTCAGTTAACCAGCTGGAGGGAAGGACCCAAAGAAAGATCTAGTGACAATCAAAACCCAGGCATACAGAGAGCCAACATAAACAACAGCCCAAGACCAGGGAGCTCAGGAGATCAAGTAGACTACACCACTAAATCTCACAGATCTTCTACCATAGAAGTTCACACCACAAACCCAGGGAATCAGAACAGACCAATTTAAAAAGCAGAGGCTACCAAGAAGAGTCTCACAAACAATGGGTAGAGAAAGAAGCAATCCCCAAAGGAAAGGAAAGGAGGAAGCCTCAGAAAGAATGCTAAATGAAACAGAGACAAGTCAACTCTTAGATAGTGACTTCAAAACAATGGTTATGAGGAAGGTGAATGAGCTAACAGAGAATTATCTAAAACTACAGGGAAATTACAATGAACTCACTGCAAACTATATCAACATGAAAAAGGAAATAGAAACTATCAACAAGGGCCAAGAGGAAATGAAGAATACAATTTATGAACTGAAGAACACAGGAGAAGGAATCGAAAGCAGGCTCAATGAAGCAGAGGATTGGATTAGCAAGCTGGAGGACAAGGTGGAAAAAAAACATCCAGAAAGAGCAATAAAAGGAAAAGAGGCTCAGAAAGAATGCAGAGGGGTTAAGGGAAATGCAAGACAACATGAAATGTAATAATATCCGTATAATAGGGATACCAGGAGGAAAAGAAGAAGAGCAAGGGATAGAAAACCTGTTTGAAAAAGTAATAATGGAAAACTTCCCTAATTTGATGAGAGAAAAAGCCACACAAATCCAGGAAACACAGAGAGTCTCAATCAAAAAACCCAAAGAGGTACACTTCAAGATACAGCATCATTAAAATGGCAAAATTCCAAGACAAAGAGAGAATCTTAAAGGCAGCAAGAGAAAATCAGGAAGTGACATACAAGGGAGCCCTGATAAGACTAGCAGCTGACTTCTCAATGGAAACGCTCCAAGCCAGAAGATAATCACAAGAAATATTCCAAGTAATGAGAACCAGAGGCTTCCAACCAAGACTTCTCTATCCAGCAAGGCTCTCAATTAAAATGGAAAGTGAAATAAGGAGCTTCCTGAACAAAAGAAGCCTCAAAGAATATACCTCCTCCAAACCAGCTCTGCAAGAGATGCTAAAGAGTCTCCTTTAAGAACAGGAAGATAAACAGTGAAAGAGAGAGGAACAAAAGTAGGAAAAAAATGGCAATGAATAAGTATCTATTAATAATAACCTTAAACATAAAAAGCTTAAATGCCCCAATCAAAAGACACAGAATAGCTGAATGGATAGGAAAACCTGACTCACACATATGCTTCATACAAGAGACCCACCTCAAAACAAAAGACCTACACGGACTGAAAGTGAAGAGCTGGAAACAAATATTCCAAGCAAATTGACAAGGAAAAAAAATGCCAGAATGATAATGCTCATATCAGACAAAATAGACTTCAAAAGAAGAGCCATAAAAAGAGACCCAGAGAGTCACTTCATAATATTCAAGGAAAGAATCCACCAAGAAGAAATTACCATTGTAAACATATATGCACCCAACATAGGAGCACCCAAATATGTAAAGAAAACCTTGGAGGACTTCAAGAAACATATTAACAGCAACACAATTATAGTAGGGGATTCCAACAACCCACTGTCAAAAATGGACAAATCCTCCAAACAAAATATCAACAAAGACATTGTGACATTGAACAAAGCCCTAGATGAAATGGACTTAACTGTTATACATAGAGCCTTTCATCCCAAAGAAGCAAAATACACATTCTTTTCAAATGCTCATGGAATATTTTCAAAGCTAGACCACCTGATAAGACACAAAACAAGCCTCAACAAATTCAAATAAATCGAAATCATATCAAGCATTTTCTCCGACCACAAGGAACTGAAACTAGAAACCTACCTGAAGGAAAAAAAAACCCAAAGCACTCAAACTCATGGAAATTGAATACCATGCTATCAAACAATGAATGGGTCAACAATGAGTAATCAAAGTCTCAGGAAGAAATCAAAAAGTTTCAGTAAACAAATGAAAATTAACTCACAACAATCCAAAATTTAAAGGACACAGCCAAGGCAGTCCTGAGAGGGAAATTAATAGCTACACAGGCCTATCTAAAAAATATAAAAACAGGGACTCCCGGCCAAGATGGAGGCATAGGTAGACACACTGTGCCTCTTCGCACAACCAAAAGAAGGACAACAAATTTTAAAGCAAAAAACAACCAGAACTGACAGAAAATTGAACCGTGTGGAAGTCCAACAACCAAGAAATTAAGAAACATACATCCAGACCGGTAGGAGGGGCGAAGGGGACTCGTGTGGCAGGGCAGTGGCTGGCGGATCTGGGAAAGGCG
>VMDR010024601.1:0-14932 GCA_007922815.1 Macrotus californicus | reverse complement strand
TTTTTTTATGGTTACTGTTTGCATGGTAGATTTTTTTCTTTACTTTCAACCTGATTGTATCTTTGGATCAAAAGTGTGTGTCCTGTAGACAGCATATAGTTGGACCTTGTTTGTTTGTTTGTTTAACCTAAGGCTGACAGTCTCTACCTTTTGATTATATAACTTAATCTGTTCACATATAGTGTTATTATTGATATACCTGGACTTATATCTGCCACTTTATTTTTTTGTTTTGTGTATACCCCATGTGTTTTTCTCTATTCCACCCTTGCGGCTTATTTTTAACACTAAGTGAATATTTTCTAGGGTTAGCATTTTAATTCACTATGTTTTTAAAAGTTATTTCCTTAATGATCACTCTCTGGCTTACCATATATACCTCGACGTATCTGAATCTACTTCGTATTCATACTGACCTAATCCCAGTGAGACATAGAAATGTTAGTCATAGAAATAGCTTATTTCTTCTTTTCCCTTTTTGTGCTATTATACTTATTACCAGTATGTATGTTCCAAAGAAACCAGAGCCTTGTTAAAATACTTCATTTATTTTCAGTGTATTAAAGAAGCTGAGAAAAGGAAGGAGAGCAAGTAAATATTTGCAGAGTATGTTATATTAACGTCCCAATATAGGCTATGATATACTAGAGGATGAGTCAGTAACATAAAAATAAGCTTCAGTGTGTTCAAACGCTCCCTAAAATGCATGTTTTTGTGTATAATTTTAAAAGCATCCTTCAGATAGTGGTGTCCTAATTAGGTGGTGCATAAATCTGAGGCTGCTATCGGGGCCATATAAGCATGGAGTGGTGGTCAAGGGTTTTGGAGCCTGAATAACCAAGTTTGAATCCTGGCTCTACCACCTACTTGCTATGTGTCCCTGGGCAAGGTACTCCACCTCTCTGGGCCTTATTTTTCTGATGACACAATGGAATAGTAATGTAGTTTACTCCATTGTAATTTTGAAGGATTGAATGGGTTAATATATAATACGTGTAAAGCACTTAGAACAGTGCTTGGCCTATACTAAGTGCTCATTTGAATATTAGCTACAGTTGTTGGGTGAATTAAAGATATATTATTTGGTGATACCTAAAATTTTAAATGTGTTGCTTTCCCAGATATGGTTTATAAGTTAAGTACAAAGAGGACTTCACCAGGAATTGCATATTTTGAGATTAAAAACCATGGTAATTTCTCATCAATTACTGAAATTTCAAGTGTACATTTTAAAAAATTGTTCTCAGTAGTTTCATAAGACTAAACATTCATTAAAAATAAAGATGGGGCAGTGAGGAGGGGTGGACAGAAGTGGACTGGGAGACAGAAGGCTAAGGACCTGGGGCTCTTGTCCTGGCCCATCTCAGTTCAGTCACGGATCTGTCTGGACCTTGTTTCCTCGTCATAATTCTGCAGAGGGGCAAATCCTATAGGAGGATAGGATTAAACAATGTCCTTGCAAGATTCATGGTTCTCTGACACTTTAGGGATCATCTAGTCTGATCCCCTTACCTAAAGACAAGGCCAGGTGAGGAGGGTCAGGCCCAGAGAAATGGGGAGACTAGTCTAGGTTCTCACAACTATTTTGTCCAGGCTGAGCACAAGAATGATAACTCTGTACCCCAAACCAGTGCTCCTTCCCATCAGCCCCAAAAATCAATGCTGTGTTTAGAAAACTACAATGTTTGGGGAAAACATAGTATACCTATTTTGGAAATATTCATATTAATTGTACTAATAGTTTACTTATATATGGTTCTTTCTGTTCACTTCTTATAGGAGCTTACTGAATATTAACTTGTATGCTCTTATATAAATTTGTTACTAAGCTATTTCAGCCATGTTTTCTGCCCAAGAAGTTCATGACAAGGCAGAGGTATTTATAATTAGGAGAAGAAAGCAAACACGTGTAAAAATTTGAAATGTGGTAAATCCACAGCAATGAAATACCTTCTGAAGCAATTAGACTCAACTTTGGGATTGTTTATTAACTCATTTGGACACTGTTCATAGTTACAAAGTCCTTGCTGTGTCTTTTCTCTAGGACTCTAGAGGTCATTTTTCTCTGACACCAATGAGACAGATCAATGAGACACTCGCTTTGCCCTTCTGTAGCTGATCCCTCACCACCTGCCTTGGTCACACTGGAGCCAAGTCTCCCTTGTCTCTGAAGGGCATCCTTCTCCCATTGAATCAAGCAGCCTACAGAGCAGTGCATGATAAACGGGATTGTGAAACCTAGTGTCCCTTAAATGGGCACGAGGAGGAGACGGTCCTGTCAGCAGTCAAAAAAGTATTATTTGTGAATTATAGCTTTCAAGAGGTGGAAAGTCTAAAACTTCCTTTTGTTTTAATTCTTATTTTTGTGAGGTAGTCCTTTTCTATAGCTAATAACTAGAAAGTGTGTTTCCTAGATGAAAGTTGGAGATTTATGCTCATAGTTTGGACACTGACTGAAAGAGAATGGTTAAATACCAGAGCGATGCTAAACAAGCAAGAAATCTCCAACTTAACTAACACTTATTAAACACTGTGTGAAAGGCACTGGGGGTGGGGGCAGTTTGCACAGATGAACAAGCTCAAGACTTGCTCTTACGGAGCTCATACATTGACAGTAACACATGTGCTTTAATAAGGGCATCATTACAGGAGCAGAAAGAGGAGATTGATCCCTGATTGGAGGAAAAAGAGGCTTCCCAGGGAGTTGGTGATTGTCATCACGAGGAAAAGGATACCTATGTCACTGATGTTGATTAGCCCCATTGTGCCAAAAAGTTTCTTGTTTGAAATGCAGTTATAGTTTAAACTACATGATTTTTTTTGGCTTAGGTTTATCTTTGGTAAGATTGGACTTCTTTATCTTACTGGAACCAGAAAATTAAGAACAATATATATGCATGCATGAGCTTTGAAGTACAAATTGGGTAGTTTTGGTGATTCCACATATCAATTAAATGCTCTTGTAGTTACATTTAAACTGGTATTGCACAGTATAAAGATGAATGGTAAAATTCATGACAATAATTTAAACTTTTAATTTTCCTTTTAGAATGACATTAAAAAACAAACAAAAAAGCACCATGAAAAGGTGAGGGAGAGACAGTGGAAGAAAGGAAAAGACTTTATATCTCAATACCTTTAACAACATGTTTTTTCTTCCTGAACAAGTGGCTCTACATTTTCATCTTGCACTGGGACCCTCAAATTGTACACATGGCCTTGGCTACTACTTTCTGTGTGATTCTCGCCTTTCCCCCTTCCTTCCCCTTGCCATCCTTTGTTCCTTTTTTCCTTCTTTTTAACCCTTTCTGACCATCAGTTTCTGTGTCTACAAAATGAGGATAATGGCAATCATGCCAACCACCATCACGCGGCCTCTGCTGCGGGGCAATCATTTTATTCATTTCTTGTTTTCTTTCTGTCTAACTTGAATGAAGATACCCGTGACGCATTCTACGTTGGGGGCAGGGGGGAGAGTCCTGGGGATAAATAAGAAAAGAAAATTATGAAAAGTTGAGGGGGGCAGACTAAGCCTTTGAGAGGTTTGACAATGATTTTGGCAAAAGAAAAACCACTGAAAAGATTTTAATATTTTCTGTTAATGAAAATGTTTTATGTTTACAGGCAGAAGGAAAAGAGTTGAGAAAGGAAAGACAAGATGCGAGAAAGAATAAGCTATAAGAATTTCTTACATGTTTATATGATTTTCAGTGCTCAGGGATATCACATTTCACCATTCTTGTGAAGAAGGTAAGGCAGGTGTTGTTATCTCCAGGAAGTAAAGGAGCTAATTCTCGGAAGAGACGTAAAACGGGAATTCAGAGTTTACCACGCAAAGGCAGCACGGTTAGCCGGCACAGGCCGTCGGCACCAGTTATTCCAGCCGGCTTTGGGGTGCTGTTAAGTTAGGAGCAGCAGGTGGCGCCTTCAAGTAGGCCTGGGAGCCTACTGTTCTTGAAGAAGCTGAACTACGCTTGCACATTAAAGTACTGCAGAGCCAGTGCCCATCCGTGGTGGTAACGAATGCAAGGAACCTTCGTGAGAGTTGCATCTTTAGAGAGACAGCTATGTTAACGTGCAAGTTAACTACTGCTGTGTTAAAACAAAAATTACTCTTAAACTTGGTGGGTTAAAATAACAAACATTAATTATCTTCACAGTTTTTATGGGCAGGAATTCAGGAAGGGCTTAGCTGGGTTCTTCTGGCTTGGGGTCTCATCAGTTTTCAGTCATAATGTTAGCTGGGCTGTGGTCACCTACAGGCAGGACGGGGGCTGGAGGGTTTACCTCCAGGTGGCTGGCTCATAAACTTCAGGCAGGAGGCCTCGGCGGCCTTTCCAAACAGGCCTCTCCCTAGGCTCCTTGAATGTCCTTAGCCCACGGTGGCTCATTTCCCTCCAAGCAGGCAACCCAAGAGAGAGCAGGGTGGGAACAGCAATGTCTTGCATGACCCAACCTTGGAAGTCATACCCCTTTACATTTGCTGTACTAGTCAAATGGACCAACCCTCACAGAGCATGGGAGGGGATCATACAAAGAGATAACTATCAGGGAGACCGACACTGAGGGCTACCTCGGAGACTGGCTACCATACCTAGCCACTGGATCAGCGGATGCCTATGGATGGGTAGTAGGTATCAGAATTCAACAAGAGAACTCATGTTGAACAAGAAGTAGGGTTGTCTGAAAAAGTGTGGGGCAGTGGAGCCAAAGAGGGCATCATTAATGGGCTCCGCTTGACCCGTTAGAAGATGTAGGGTATCTACAAAGAACAACCTAAGTGAGTTATGAAAGGGAGAGACCAAGGGAGGGTGGGCACTTTCATTTTGTCACTCTTTTCTCTGAAGAAAATGTGTTTAAATGCATTCTATCATCAACACTCGATTTTCTCTTTTGGTCTTAATAGTTTCCACTTCCTCCACACCCTCTACTCAGAAATCTTCTCCTGTTCCATTAATGATTTAGTAATATGAAGTGACCTTTTGAGACATGCTATTCCAAGCCACTACCCTGGTGACTTACAAGAATAGTTTGAGCAACAGCTTTCTTCTTCTTCTTCTTTTTTTTTTAAAGATTTTCTTTATTTATTTTTAGAGAGAGGGGAAAGGAGGGAGAAAGAGAGGGAGAGAAACATCAACGTGTGGTTGCCTCTCTCGTGCCCCACCCTGGGGACCTGGCCTGCAACCCAGGCATGGGCCCTGACTGGGAATCGAACTGGCGACCCTTCGGTTCTCAGGCCTGTGCTCAGTCCATTGAGCTACACCAGCCAGGGCAACAGCTTTCTTCTTTATCATTCTTCAGTTACCATTTGGGGCTTAAAAATACGAATTCATCCACCCTTGGATCTGAACCACTGTGTTCTCTGCCTCTTCCCTTTCGCCTTCTCAGGTAATCTCCCTCATCTGCCATTTGCCTGGTTGTCACTCTAGCCAGTCTTAGCTCAGCATCCTGTGAGGAAGATAGAATCAGACATAAGCCAGACTAACTTCTTCACTTACACTTATTTCTGTCTTGTACCTTTGTCCTTTCCCAGAATGGACAATGGTATATCAACAAGAATTAAAATGTGTGGACCAGGCTACAAATTCTTCAGGAGTTTTTAAAATGGAGAATCAACTACAGGAAAAATAGCTAGAGAAGGTATTAAAGGGAAGGTAAGACTTCACCCGGGTTTGGTATCTCTCTCTTTTTCCTACTGATCCCAACGTAAGTCCCCATTTCTGCAATTGACTAGTTGTGTTCCCTGAGACAAATTACTGCATTTCTCCGAGCCTCGGTTGTTTCCTCAGGCACCTGAGGGTAGTAACATCCTTCAGATTGGTTGTGAAGACTAAAGACAGTTTATGAAAGTTAATCATTACAGTAACTCATACGTGTTAGGAGCCAATACATATGCTGTCCTTATTTGGAAAAGATCAGTAAAAGTTAGGACAATGTCCTCTGTGTCTGAGTCTCGTATAGCATATGTGAAAATGCACTGCAGCTTGTAGGTCTTGTTGAGATGGTGAATTAACCTTTATGACCTTTCTTTGTAATTACTACACCAATCCCTGGGAGGTAAGAAAATGCTTCAACAACACCTTGCATAACAGAATGAGGAGGACCTTTCTGAGGAAAGACCTTTTACAGTTTATGAGATAAAAAGGTAAAGTACACATAATCTGCTAAGGGCAATCGATGCCATAAACGAGAGAAAAAAATTCAATGCCCTCTGAAAAGGATCTGGTCTGTGGGAACCTTTTGGTGCTCCTTTGATCACTCAGAATGTCAGATTGTCAGGATGGAGCAATTAGACGTTTAAGAGGTTAGCCATCTAATCCCATTGACAGTAAAACAGAAACAAAAGAAGTGGAAGCAAAATTCTGCTGGGCTCATTGAGAAAGACATTCTTCCGTCCTCAGAGTCATGAGACTGTGGTGTGGTGGAAGTGGGAGGAAAGAACTGTATTAACTACTGATTGGTACAATCCTACGCACATGTTAAAATTAAAGAGTCGACGATTATGAATATGTCTTAAACCAGTAATAATAATAGTGAACATTTTCAGATTCATGCTCTTTCAGGTTCAGTTCAGCGCCAAGGACTTTATGCATGTTTCATTTTATTCTCCTGTCAGCTCGGTGAGGCATCTTATTATCTGATTTCGCAGATGACAAAATCGAGGTTCCAAGGTTTCATTAAGTTGTCCAAGATCACATAGCAAGTTAGATAGAGACAGAGTCTGAATTCAAGCTTGCCTCACTCCAAACCATACTTTTTAAAAAGTGAAATATTGCAAACTTTTAGAAAAGCAGAGACTGACCTATCAAATACCAGCATAACTACCAGTAAACTTTACTGACTTATTTGTGAGACAGCGCTAAACTGACTGCAGATACTCCTTTAAAACAAAACGCAATGGATAGAGTGGAAGCACTCTATCTGCCTCTTTCTACCCCCCAATTCTCTATTCCCTTCCGAGACAAAACTGCTGTCCTGATTTAGTATTTACTTTTTACCACCATCTTTTTCCATTATTACTACCAATGTAAATGTCTACAGACAATAACATTGTTCTGCATGTTTCTAAACTTACATAAATTTTATCATGTTCCTTGTGTCATTCTGCAAGCTTGTTTTGTCATTGCATTCCATTATGTGCGTATACAATAATGTGTTTATCATTTTCCTGTTGTTTTAGGTTGCTGCCAAATTTTTGCTATTAACAAATAATGCTACAAAGGGCATTTCTACACTAGTCTTTTTAGGCATACGTGTAAAAGTTTTTCTGGAGTACATACCTGGAGATCTCACTTTTCCATTTTTCTCCACCAGGCCTCTGCAGTCTGGGTGAATTCCTGATGTGATGTTGGAATACCAGGATCTTGGATGCAAGATAAAGGTACAGGGTTGTGAAGTCGCTGGGAAGAGGAATTTTAGTTTGCAGCTAAAGCAGTGGATCTTGGGCACAAGGTGAAGAGAGTGGTTTCCCCTTCCATCTGATCAACTGACAAACTCATTTCAAGCTGGACTTGGGGATGTTGGTAGAGGGAAGTAAAAGGGATGGTCCAAGTGAAACAAGAATGCATGGAAGATGTTTGGTGCTTTAAGTCAATGTTTCTTAAACCATGTTTTCCAAGGACCCCAGGTTTCCCATTGAGCCTCCTCAAGGGCCACCTGGGAAACAGGCAAACAGCAGGGTCACCCCACTCTGTTTTAGACATTTTTTGTGTAAGACTGTTTCAATAAACTTTTTATAGCTCAATGGCTTTTAAAATTCATATGATTATACAGGAAGACAAGTGACTAATGAGAGATACGTACTTACAAGATTCCCCAACTGGGTATAGTGTATGCCCCAAATTCCCTTTCATTCAGTGTTGCGGTCAAAGAGCTGAGTGCACTGCGTTTGGCAGTGCTGGGACCCATAACCCACATCTAAACCGTGTTTCTGATAACACACCAATTAAGGATATAAAACAGACTAATAACAGTAGTGATAGTGCTTGGTTGACTGTTATCCTAGGAGGGCCTTTATGTGGTGGTGACTTCAGAGAATAATAACAAGTAATTCAGCTTCTTGTTTGCAGTGAAGAATGGGAACACTGAGGCTGGAGAATCAAGTGGGACCCAGATCAGGAGGTGGCCTTGTAAACTAAGTGAAATCATTTGGGCTCAATCCTAAGGGTAGAATTGAGGTAGCATTAAGCAGAAAGTTCAGGTGACCGCCAAAGCTTCTGCCAGACCCAGCTTCTCCTCTTTTAGAGATGTAGATTTGTATAAAAGCCAAAGACTCCCCAAAAGAACAGTTTAAAACGTAAAGAAGTCTCTGTCTCTGAGCCATGTTTAAAAGGTAGATGAAAACATTAGTGAAACGCCATTGAGAATCTGTAAATTGTTGAACTTCGGTTCTACTAGGGACCTTTGAGATCCATCATTTTTTGAAGTTTTCTATCAGAAAAACCAGTATCATTTATCAATATTGACTTTATAATATAAGCCAATAAACTTGAGCTTAACATACAAATATTATCCAAGATAATTTGAGTGTTCTCACTTCCTCCTAATATCTCTTCCCGAAAATGATGGCAAGAGTACTTTGTTTGTTTTAACTTGACCCGTCTTTCACAACCCAGTTTAATCATTTTACAGGTTTTGTTTTGAAACAAATGGGCTAGATGGTCAAACAATGGTGGCACATTTTTACCATTTGTATAACATATGCAAAAGATACCTTTAGTGAAATTTATGTGTCAAATTTCCTTTGTGTGCCTTTTCTTCCTAATGAATTCAGTACTAAAGTATTGGTAAAATAGAAACTTAAAAATTCAAAGCAAGGAATGCCAATGTAACCATAAAACATCTGAATTATAGGATAATAATTTGAGAAATCTGTTTTGTTTTTTTTTAAGTAGGGTACTTGTTATGTACTAAGATAGAAATGAGTGCTAATAAAAGAAAGGTAGTAGGGTCGCCGGTTCGATTCCCAGTCAGGGCATATGCCTGGGTGCGGGCCAGGTCCCCAGTGGGGGCCACGTGAGAGGTGACCACACATTGATGTTTCTCTCTCTCTCTTTCTCCCTCCCTTGCACTCTCTCTAAAATAAATAAATAAATAAAATCTTAAAAAAAATTTTTTTTTTAAAAAAAGATAGTAAAGAAAAAGTTTTCTAGTAAACATAAAACATCATAAAATCTTAAAGGTAAAATTATATTTTATTCTAAATTAATTACTAGACTCATTTGTTATAGAAGGCTTATTTTTCTTGAGCTCTTATATTAAGATCCTCACTGAAAGGTATAACGTGAGTTTATTTTTTAGAAAAGAAAGACATTCTGTGTCTGAAGGGATATAAATTTTGTATCTGTGGTGTATGAATTAATAGATATTGGAGGATGTCCATTCCCTACTAAATTCTGAAGTATCTGACTAGTTACTTATTTTCTAAAGAATGATGCTGGCAGGCTCCACATGGCGTTTTCATTGCCTGTCACAGTCTTTCCTCCACCTAATGTTCAGCTTCTTCTCTAGACTTGGATAGACCAAGGAACTATTCCGTGGACCTCTTCTGCAGATTCAGCTTCTCCTTAGGCCATTTCCAATGCCAGCAACACTATTGCTCACGACTTCTCTAGAAAGACCACCCAGTGAGTCCTGTCTAAACCAAATGATGATATAAGGTCAGAGTAGTTGCCCTGGTCAGAAGAGGAAAGGCCAAAGGCAATGAGACCTACTGGTTTCTAGAGTCAAGCTTCTCATTACAGTGCCAAACTCCCATGTTAAAATTCCTTTATTTATATTCACTAGAATAAATTCTCTAGGTATCAATCCCTATGCAACACCTCCTCCCATTATACCTGGGCACTAAAGGTTGTTTCAGCTCCGATATTATTTTTCCTACTTAGAAGTCCCTCTTTCTGACGTTAATAATTAACCAGTAAACTAATTTGCTCAAGTCCTTTAAGCTCGGTTTCTTTAAGAGGAGAGTGAGTTCAAGCAGATGATACCCATGGTTTATGCTGTCTCCAGCCATGGGCCTCTGGGGCACACTTGTTTTTTTCATCTTCCTGGGGAGAAGCTGGGGTCAGGAACAAACGTAAGTAGGAGAACCCATCCTTGTTTTTCATTGTCTCTTAGTCGTGACGGGTGAAAAGTAAATTCAATTGTCTGCGTTAATTTGAAAATTACACTTCTGAGAATACCGAGTAAAGAGTCTCATCTCTGAAGGAGAAAGCCATGTAAGTATTTTGATGAGTAGCTAACTACATGGCAGCTTTTATGGGGCAGTTATTTTTTGTAATTACATAAGTGATTATTCAAATTCCTCTTTGAAAAAGAACAAAATAAACTCTAGATGATAAACATTATTGTCGCTTATTGCTTATTTATATTTAGTACATAGTTTTCTCTGTGTTTTCTATATACTGTGCATAACAAAGCAATGGTTATTTGGGGGTTAATTCTAATATAGTGATTTGAAAAACTACTCTTGTAATTACTTTTGTATTCATGAGCTCATCCTTCACCATGTTTAGTGTTGTTATTACAATACTGTGCATTTAAAAAATACTGTGCATTTTAAATTGTGTCTTAAAGTAGTGATCTCATACCTAGAAATAACATTATTACCGGACAGGCACCAGCCCAGAGCATGTCTGCCTGAGGCTGACCTATAGTGTGTGGGCTCTTGACTTTGAGTAGAAAAGATTTCACAACACGAGTCCAGGTGATTTTGAGAGTACATTTATGAAGGCTGGGAACAGTGAAACAAAGAAAGGACTTAGGGTCGAAGAAGTAGCAGGAGAGAGCCTGAGCAGTGCTCTGCTGGCTCCCTAGAAAGGTTAGAGGAAAGGAGTGAGCCAAACGATATTCTGCTGTTAGCTCACCTGGAAGTCAGGAAAAGGGGGCCCTGGAGACAGGATCGGGGGTAAGCCTGGGTTGAGCTGCCGCTGCCCACTGCTCGCCTGGTTGAAAGTCTCCTTACCTTTGAATTTAGGAGGAAATAAAATGTTCATGCCTGGGAAGGGATATGGGTGTGCTCTAGGGTGAGCCTGTGCTACATCTTCATTCTGAAGGCTTTTTATCTTTTTTTCTGCCAGTAAGAATCTTAAGGGAGGGCTCTAGCAGGATTACTCAATAGTTTTCCAGTTGCATTTTGTAAATACGCTGATGCATCACAATGAGCACATAGCGATTTTGGAAATATTCTTTGGTCTGTTATACTGTTTCACTTTTATCTTGGGCCTGTCCAGCTTTTAATGGTGTTTTTGTTATTTGTTTCCTTGACTTCATTTGTCCTTGGCACAAATGACATTAATTGGCTCTTTGTTCTTTATTTCCCAGGCAAGGGAGATTTAAGCTATGTATTCTTTGGTTAGGGAGGAGAGGTAAAAGCCTTTTACTCTTTAAGTGTCCTTGGTCAGAGGAGATGAGTTCTTGCTGGCTGTAAGTTGCTCACACTGTTTGGCCCTGTTTGATTTTCTTGTCTCAGTTTCCCCATTCCACTTGCCCAGGAATTTTCCTAGCTTCTTACTATCCAGCCTCAACATTGTTGAAAAGGCACTGAAGAGTATCTAACTGAACCTGCTCATTTCACATATGAGGATAAGTGCAGGCAGGGGAGGTGACTTGCCAAAGGTCATGCTGCTGAAGAGAGACAGAGCAGGACTAGGATTCAGGACTCCTCTTTACCATTTCAACTTTTTCCAGTTTGTCATAAGTGTGCACATATCAATATGTGAATTATGAGTATAAATGTGTACTTAGAATGTCATAAACCTGATTTTCTTACATCGCTATAATCACCCCAGGACCTTTAGTAGTTTTTATGTATTTGTTTTTGAAAGACAAGTGGCTTCAATTCAAAGAGATTGAGATTAAGCTGTACAACTAGGACTACAACTAGAACCTGGGTCTCCTGATTCTGAGTTGTTTCTCCTACATTTGTGCTTGCTCTTAATAGGCATTGCCTTTCCTTCTCTTGAAAAAGTGAGAGTGCACCATTTGTGATGTCATCAATCAATTGAATTAATAAATTTAATTAAGTGATTGATTCAATAAAAATATATTGAGCACCTACCATGTGATAGGCACTGGGGATATAGTAGATGGTATAGAGCTGGCATCTAGTGGGAGAAGCAAATAACGAATGAATGAATGAACCAATGAATGAGTGAATGAATGAACCAATGAATGAATGAATGAATGAATAAATAAGGTCAGGTAGTTATTAATGCTATGAAGGAAAAAAGTAAAGGAGGATAGTAAAGAAATAATGGGGCACTATTTAAAAATGTGGGCAGATAAGGTTCTTTAAAGCACTCATACAGAGCTTGAAGGAAGCAAGGGAGCGAGCCTTCCAAGTCTCTGGGAAAACGTTTCAGGTAGAGGCCAAAGTGACATTTTTGCCTCCCTGCAAGCTCAGTGTCCTGTTCCTCTGCAACTATTGAAAGAAAATAAGCAAAGTATGAAATTTGTTAGATTAGATTGTGCTGCTGATACATCAGCAAGGACCAAAGTCTGTATGAGGAGTGGTTCCAGAGCAATCTTTTAGGGACTTGGAAACTGAGTATTTTATGTTTCACCACCACTGCCATATTGACAGTTTAAGATTAAAACAATATTAAACCAAAAATATAAAACCTCTAAGTATAGTGAAATCCCCCCCCCATTAACAAAAGTGTAAATTCAGTGTAGTACAGTAATTGAAAGTTAATTCAGGAAACAGGGTGCTCGGGATCAGTTCCTAATTCTATAACTTATCAACTGTGTGACCTTGGGCAAGTTAGTTATCTGTTTTCTCATCTGTAAAATGGAGTAATAATAAGACCTTCCTCACAGAGTGGTTGTAGCAACACAGCGAGTTTACAAAGTGCTTAAAATGGTGCTGAGCACATTGCAAAGTTTCTGTAAATGTATCTTATTATCATGGGAGCTAAGTTTTCTCGTTTTCTACCATTCCTGGATAAGCACATGGGAAAATCAGGTGATGCTTGGAAGTCTGGAGATCCTTTCCTCTCTTTCACAATTTCTCTGTAAATGGTTCCAAATTAGTTGTCATGTAGAACTGCCAAATGCTTTAAAGGATTTAATTGCTCCCAAATTAATTTCATTGTTATGAAAGACTTAGTGATTTGAAAAGACTTACTAAGTATCAAAATGTTGACAGGAGCCTGCAATAATTCTGGTGTGATGGGCTGGCTGTTCGGCCTCTTGAATTAGTCAGTCGTTACGACCTTTTGAAACACTTTTTTCTATGTGATAGCATAAGTACGTCAGCTGTCATTATTCAAGTGATATACTTTGTGGTAATGTAATTAATAACCTAGATTATATTTGTAGGTTTTCTTTTAATAAACAATGAAAAAATCATACATTTAAAAAATTTTATTTCAAAAACATATAGATTCATTTTCATTCTTGTATGAAAAATAAAACTCTGGGAATAGCCTGCAGTTGTAAACAAAGCTTGTAACTTTGACCTCAATTTAACTCCTGACAACCAAGAGAGACCTGAATATAACGTCCTTCCTCATCCTAAGTCAGGTGACCTTAGTCAAATTAACCTCTTATCACTCGTACAATAAGAAAACAATAGTACCTAGTCATTGGGCTGTTGTGAAGATTGAAAGAATCATACACAAAGTGCTACCACGCACTCTCATATGTGATGACTATTCAAGTCACTGTTGTCATTATTGTATGATTATGACCATTTGCTCCCTAAGGTTCCAGAACTACTTCCATTTTCTAATGCATTCCCCCAAGATCACTTTTATTCCAGCCTTTTAAAAAATCTACTCACTAGTATAACACCAATACTTCTAAGGTTATTTCCTTTCCAATAATTTAGTGAAATTAGTGAACCTTAACATTTATTGAGTACTAAGCATGATAAGTGCTTTCGTTTACATAGTCTCCTTTCATCCTTATCTCAGCTGGGTAAAGAAGGTGATAATTTTCAGTTATTGTAGTCTCAGAGAAGGGTTAGTGATTCATCACGGTAACTCAGCCAGTAGATGGCACAGCTGGAATTCAGTCACTGGTTACTATGTTGTTTTTTAGTTCATTTGGCAAAAATAGTGACCCTATGTACATGTTCTAGTCAACATCATTAATTCTCCCTGCGCTACCTGTAGCTCAGGGAAGGTACTATTACTGCCTTTCTAAATGTTAAATAAATTTCCAGTGCTATTATTTTTTAGTCCTAATTTTAAGCCATTTCTTTCTTCTTAGAAAGTATGCTGAAGTTAGCATAGATCACAAGTAAATTTGAATTAAAAAATCACTTTTAAGTTGAGAAAATGTACCTATTTTAAATTGAATAGTTGAGATAAAAAATCAGAAGTATAACAAAATACGGTATATGGAGCTACTGATCCTTCTCTTTTCCTGTGTCAACAGGTATGTCATTTCAGCACCAAAAGTACTTCGTGTTGGAGCGTCTGAAAATATTGTAATTCAGGTTTATGGATACACTGAAGCATTTGATGCAACAATCTCCATTAAAAGTTATCCTGGTAAAGAATTTAGTTATGCTTCGGAATCTGTTACTTTATCCACAGAGAATAAATTCCAAAACTCTGCAATCTTAACAGTATGTATTTTTCCTTTCTTTTCTTTATATATGTAGAGTATCCTCAATAAAATGTGTTCAGAGTTTGAATATTGATAACATAGAGCTTTGGTCATTTATACCATTATACCTCTGTGATTGTTAGCTGATGTATGTCAGTCACTAATAATAATATGAAGGAAACAGAAAACTCTAACTAGGAGAGTTGTGTCTGTTTTTTGAGCAATGCGTGTAAATTGTAACATTCTTATTAGAAAATAAAATTGTACTGATATGCAAATATTTGAAAATGAATTGAGAATACTTATTTTCTGTCAAAATGATCATTTTGAAGAAAGAAAAATATGAATATGCATGTTGATCTGTAATGCATTGCCT
>VMDR010024600.1:0-14921 GCA_007922815.1 Macrotus californicus | reverse complement strand
TTATCCATTCAGCTACCCTGTGTCTTTTGGTTGGAGCACTTAATCCATTTATATTCAAGGTTATTATTGATAGGTACTTATTCATTGCCATTTTTTTCTTTATACCTATGTTCCTCTTTCTATTTCTTTATCTTCTTAAAGCAGCCCCTTTAGCATCTCTTGCAATGCTTGTTTTGTGTTAATGAACGCCTTTATCTTTTTTTTGTCTGGAAAGCTCTTTTTTTTGCCTTCACTTTTAAATGATAGCTTTGCTAGATAGAGTAGTCTTGGTTGCAGTTCCTTGCTCTTCATTACTTGGGATACTTCATGTCAGTCCCTTCTGGCTGAAGTGTTTCTGTTGAGAAATGAGCTGACAGTCTTACTGGAATTCCCTTGTAGGTAACTAACTCTGTTGCTGCCTTCAGGATTCTCTTTGTCTTTAAACTTTGCCATTTTAATTACGATATGTCTCTGTATGGATCTCTTTGCGTTCATCTTGATTGAGACTCTCTGTGCTTCCTGAAGTTGTGTGACTTTTTCCTTCACCAGGCTAGGGAAGTTTTCTGTCATTATTTCTTCAAACAAACTTTCTATCTGTTGCTGATTTTCTTTTCCTTCTGGTATCCCTATGATGCAGATTTTGTTATATTTCATGTTCTCCCAAAGTTCCCTTAAACTGTCCTCATTCTTTTTAAGTCTTTTTAAATTTTGTTGCTCTGCTTGGGTGTTGTGTTCTTCCTTGTCTTCCAAATGGCTGATCCTATCCTTTATCTAGCCTGTTTTTACTTTCCTCTAGTGTATTCTTCATTTCAAATATTGTATTCTTTGTTTCCAGATGGTTCTTATTCATAGTTTCTGTGTCCTTTTTCATGCTAATGAAGTTCCCACTAAATTCCTTGTAGTTTTAAGTTCCTTGAGCATCCTTATAACCATTACTTTGAACTGTTTGTCTGATAAATTGCTTGTCCCAATTTTATTTAGATCTTTTTCTGGGGATTCTTTCTTTTCTTTCATTTGAGGGTTGTTTCTTTGTCTCCCCATTTTTGCTCTCTCTTTTTGTTTTTATGTATTAGATAGGTCTGCATTGACTCCTTCTCCTTGTGGGGTGGCTTTGTGTGGTGGAAGTCCTGTGGGACTCAGTGATGCAGTCTCTTTGATCTCCTGAGATGAATGTTCTAGGAATGTCCCTGATGTGGGTTGTGCAGGCATTCCTGTTGTATTTGGGTCTTGATTATTGTTGGCCTGTTCACTGGTGGTATCTTCACTCTGGCTGGCTGACTGAGAGGCTCAATCCCCACCACATCTTGTACACTGTTGTACAGGTGCTGGCAGAACAAAATAAGACAACACAAAAAACAGAACCAAAGCCAGCAAAAACAAAAACAAAACCCAACAACAACAGCAAAATCAACGACAAAAGAGCAAAGCATAATAAAAGTGGAAAGAGAAATAGAATGGCAAAAGAAGAAAAAGAATACAAGGTGACCAAAGGAAAGAAAAATGATTATAAAAGGAGAGAAGGAAGAGAAACAATAAGAGTAAGGAATAAGAAGAGGAAAAATGTAAAAGAGAACAAAGTAGAAGAAAGAATAAAAAAATAAGAAAAGGAAAGAAGAGAAATGGAGTAAGAAAAGCAAAGAGTAAAATAAGAAATATGAAAGAAAAATAGAGAAAAAAGATAAATAGAAGAAAAAAAATAAAAATAATGAAAAAGAGCAAAGTGGAATTCGGGTCAGCAGAGTTTAGTGCTTGCCTGCTGGGTTCTCCCTTCGTGTGTTGTCTCCCTCTGATGTTGTCTGAAGCTGGCGTAAGCCAATGTCAGATACTCTCCACATCTAGCCCTTAGCAGCTTGTTCAAACCTACAAATGAGCCACAATTTTGTGGCTCTCTTCTCTTGGCTTAGCTGCGCCCAGGATGGGCCACACTGCACTGCAAGGCTGGCTTTTATCAATGCAGGGCCCAGGGGTGAATCAACAAACATCCCAAGTCACTGCAGGATCTACTTCCACCTGCCTCTGCCTGCGGTGTGTTATCAGTTTAGTCACTTACCTGACTATTTCTTAGAGGGCTTCTGGCAGAATTGAGAGAGTGAGACCCCAGGATCTCCTCTGGGAGGTGCCATTCAGACTCAGGAAGATAGTGGGTGGTTTTCTCTGCCCTCGAACCACATGTTTGAATCTGTCCTGGATTATTTCCCTGAAGTTGGCAGTGCAGAGCCCCTAGTTGGAAAATATGTGGGGTCCAGAGCCCAGAGTTTGGGTCTGCCAGAAACCAGGTGATGTTTCTCTGGCTCTTCCATGAGCGTGAATGTAGGAATTTTCAATTTCAGTTGAAATTGAATTCTACTCCATGTCAGGAGAACCAGCTTTTGATGTGCATTGGGGGACAAGGAAAAACTTAAACTCCCTTAAATGGTTGTAAATAATTTAAACTTTTAGGGTGTTTAAAATCTTTTTGTGTATTTCTAGTATTCTGTTGACCAGGTCTCTGAGAAAAAGTAGCTAGAAAGAAAGACTGCACAAGTCTGCACTAGAAAAGTGTTGAAAAGTGCCTCAGGGCAGTGACTGTGTCCCTTCGGCCTTGGACAGGACTGCCATAGAACCCCAGGGAGCATTTATTGAATTAATGAAAGTAGGTGTGTTAGTCCAGGTTCAGACAGAGCAGCGGAACCAGCAGGAGACACATAAGTATGCGTATTAAAAAAATTGAATACAGGAAAGTGGCTTACTCACTGATGGCGACTGCCTAGGTCCCCAGGACAGTCAGGAAGGCAAGATCAAAAGCAAGCCAGAACTCCAGGGCCTGAGCTGAAGAACCTGGAGAGGGCCTCCACCTCCTTTGAAAAGTATCCAGTTGATTTAGACTACCCAGAATAATCTCCCTTCTGATTAACTTAAAGTCAACTGATTAGTGACTTTAATTACTTTGGTAACGTCCCTTCACAGCAGTGCTTATATTAATGTCTGATTGTATCAGTAGAAGGTGTGTGCTGCAGCCTCCCTTCTGCCCTCCAACTCTGGCCAGAGAAAACTCTTGCAGCCCACCCCACCCGGAAGCATGCTAGGAAGGAAATTCCAGGGAATGCAGTTCAGCCCAGCCAAAGTGATGCATCGCAAAGCTATCACAATAGATAAAGCCTGATTCGGGATGATTTATATTAATTTTTTCATTTTTAGAGGATGTTTTGGTTTTGATTATTTGCGGGGGTTTCTTATTTTAACAAATGATAGACACAATGTGATAATTCATGGTAAAAGGTAACTTTGAAATTACTCTGGATTATACTATTTAAACTAGTCTTGGATCTCCGCTGACTAGGATGCCACACACAGTTCAATAGCAGAAAAAATAAAATAAGTTAAATATTTGGCTTTTAGGGCCCCAAGTGCCAAAGTCCTGTCCTAGGGAGTGACCTTAGCACACCCTCCGACCCCATCCCCAAACTCCAGCCCCCAACGACATGCAATAACACTGTAACCCTCTCCGGTATTTATTTTCTCCCTTTGCTCATCACTAAATAAGCCTACTATGTGTATTGGTATGTGTGTGTGGATTGCCTCACAATGCATCCTACTCTTGAGAATAAGACTTCAAATCATTTAGGGAATAGAAATCTTATTTGGTTCCTGGTTATTATTTCAATTTGCAAGAGGAACAACATGCTTGTAGGCTTTGTTAACAGTAGTTGAGCTCTCCACCCACTTGCCAAGGGGAAGACTCATTTACATTACATTTAGAAAGAACAGCTTCCGCCCTTGTTAGTTTCACTGGAGAAGGGTAGAGGAGACTATTAAATGCCAGCTCGTGGTAGTGCTAGAACCATAATCAATAATCCTGTCATTGCAGTTTGTGTTTACAGTCTATTCAGTCCTGAAGCATTCAGACCTCAAGAGTTGATGACTTTATGGTCTTGGCACATTGCCACACAATCAGTGTTCAGTGATCATACTGTGTTTTTTTAGCAGAACTTTCCCCTTCAAAGATAGTGATTTATATGTGAGAATTTAACAAACTTCACCATCTCATGATTGTTGACTAAAGATCCATGGAAAGATGCATGAGAGTAGTTTCCTGAACTCTTGTGTGTCCCTAATGCCCAGCTCAGGAGCTTGTGCTCAGCAGAAGCTCAGCAAATAATTGCTGAATGAGGGAGTCAGCCACCCTTTCTCCTTGGTTCTTACAGATAATAGGAGCTGCTATCAGCCAGGTTTTTCATCCCATGTGGCTTTGAATTTCAGGGACATGACAAGTACAACACTCTGGCAGAAACTGAACTTTTTTTCTCTTTGATGATTTCACACAAATGCCATTTCTCGGTAGCAACTTCTGCTTACTAGTTATTAGTGCTAGAGTCACACTGCTTCAAACTGTGCTTCAGTGTAACTTTTAAGTATATATTTCCAGTGCCTCTGCTTGAGTAATTATATCCTTCATATTGAACTTACATATATTATTCATTTACTTATTTATTGTTATTACTTTGAGCAGCCAACCTCATGAGAAGCTTGGCGTGGACTTATGGGTAGTAGTGAATGTATATTTTTGACTGACTTCCAAACACACTTACTATTGCCTTGTGATTTAATTATTTCTGGAAATACAGATTTCTTGAAAAGCCCACAAGAGAAAACAAAATTATAGTGGTCAAGATCATGAGCCTGCCTAGGTTTGAATTCCAGGTGAGCTGCTTCCCAGCTCTGTAAACATGAGCAAATTATTAACTCTCTAGCCTTCAATGTCTTCATCTGTTAAGTGGGATTAATAAAAGTATGTTCTTTATAAAGTTCTAGTGATAATTAAATGGGATAATATATATAACGACCTAGTCTTAATTTTTTGGCACATAGTAAGTGCTCAATAGTTATTAGTTCAATGGGTATGAACTTTACAGTAATAAAGTTGGATGTGAAAAAAATTCAGTTTTCTTCACTTCAAAAGTTTCATTTCAGTTCCTGATTCCAAGCTGCTGGGTTGTGGTGAGGAGTGAGAAAGTTCACTTTCCCTGTTGAGGTTGGTCTTACGTAGGTCTGCAGTAGATTTTTTGTTGTTGCGTGCATACATGATGCCTGTTGTTCCCTCTGGCAGAGGTCACCAGTGTCCTTTTGCAAAAGTCTGTTCCCACCCTGGCTCTTGCATAGGCTGATCTCTGACTCCCCCTGCCTCTTCTGGTCCCTGTCACTTCATTTTGAGAGGCAGCCTTTAAGGACTATGGTCCTCTCCTTAGCTGACCTCCAAAGCCCCTTCCAGTTAGAAGCAAGGGAAACTTCTTGGCCTCTGTCACGCCACATGGGAGCCAGGGGGAACTAGGGAGAGTGTCTTTGCTCTGTCCTACTGAGTATATCTGTTGCCTTCTCTTCTGCCCCTTTTGTCCCTGCTGGCACTATGTAAGTCCTCCAACTTCAAGAATCTCAGGCAAAAAGGAGGGCACTCCCCAACATGTCACTCATGTCTCCCCCACCATCATGGACAGGAGGGACAAGACAAGACACATTTATATTCTCTCATCTTGTTTCCTTTTGTCTCTTCAATAGTACTTTGTTCCTCCTCTCCAACTTGGAGCTCATACGTCTAGTCTGGTACACCGTTTCAGGGTGATGAAAACCAGTTTTATTAGCACTTCCTTTGGGTCTGTCCCTGTTTCATGTCAAGGCAGCACAAGTCAAGAATCTGGGGTGTTTGTTTTGTTGGTCCACAGAGCGGGGGAGCAGAGGTAGAGAACAGTACCTCCTTGGGCTGATGACTGCAAATAGTCTGCCATAGATGAACACCAGAGGGCTGCAGTTATTATTATTATTGCACAAATCAACTAGTCTAAGTGATTCTTTTGCTCCTAAATCTTTGGACTTCACAGACAAGAAAACAATTTGTTGAAATTGCCATCTTTTTATTTTATCAACTAAAGAAAATTATTTTTTTAATTACCCTTCACATCTGTCACTTCTTTTTTCCTCTCCACTGTGCAAAGACATAATTGAAGAGGGAAAAAAAACCCATCCTTTTCAACTGAGTATTGTGGCCATATGAGAAACCTCAGCCGATTGCCCTTAGTTTGCTCATTCAAATGCATCAGTGAAAATGTCTCCCCATCCAGCCCCAGTCAGCCCAGCAGTGTCTGGAGATGACTCCCTTGGAGTGTTTCAGCCACCAAGTCTGGTTCACGGTGGGCTGTGATTATGAAAGAAGTGCTTTCAAGAGTCAACGTATAGGATAACTCAGGCCAAAGGAAACACCATGCCTAAATAGTCAAGGGAATGTCTAGTTTGCCTGAATTTCTGGAAAATTGCCTCTATTCACTCCTTCACTGTATTTGGGTAAACATGGCCCCAGAGAGCTTTTGCAGGAAAAATTATAAAAATTCAGCAAAGCCTTATGATCTCATTTTGGATCTCCTCAGGATTTCTCATCAAGATGCAATTAAGCAAAGAAAAATTCTGCCCTGGGGTATGATTTTCAGTGCTTGTCGTGTTCTGACTCGACTTTCCATGCTGTGCTTCTCTTCCCTGTCACTGCTCTGGGTTTGACAGCCCCGCTCAGGACAGCTCCACTGAGCTGCACACCGAGAGTGAGGCACTGACTGAGTGGAAAGGGAGGGCGAGGCAACACCGACTGTTGCCTTAGTGCTTTTACCTGGAAACCTCCCTTCAGGTAGCCTCCTCTCTTTTTTCCCTATCCCTGCAGCCTCAGTTTTATGAACCAGTGGAGCCGGTGGACTTTGAAGGACTTCTGATGACACACCTGAACAGTCTGGATGTAGAGCTTGCCCAGGAGCTGGGAGACTTCACGGAAGACAACTTGGAGGTGGTGTTCACACCAAAGGAATGTCGGACTCTGCAGCCCACTTTGCCGGAGGAAGGGTAAATCATTTTTCTTAAGCTGTAAATGGAATTGTGACTGTCATGCCTGTTCTCGGTAAGGGGCATGCCTGAACTGTGTACTTTTAAAAAAACAAACAGAATTACTCAGCTGTAATAAGATGTGCAGGATGACTACTGTGATGTAATGAACTACACATAGAAGAGTTTTTTAATTGGTTTGACCAGAAGCTTTGAAAAGCCATGTGGGAACTAAGCCAGTTAAAGGGGTGCAATGGGACAAAACAGAATGCTCACTAAGACATGAAGAGCACAGGATCTGGAGTCAGACTGGCTGGGTGTCAGCTCAGTGACCTTGGGTGAGTCGTGTGACTTCCTGGAGCCTCAGTTCCTCCATTTGCAAATATGTCTAGATTTTTTCATAAGAAATCATTTTTTTAAAATGCCTTTATTCACAAACATTTTAATTGGTTTATGACTGGATCAAGTTATAAACATAAGTTGAACCCATGTTTATTGAGCAGCTACTGTGTGCTGGGCACTGGGATAAAAAGTCCCTTCCTCTGAAGAAATCTTTGTCAAGTGGAAAAACAATGGAGAAAGCTCCTTAGAGTGAATATATGAATATATATTCATTTATATTAGGGCTTCATTTTTCCCACAGTGTATTAGTCTATGTGTTTATAGGTACAGGCATTAGCTCTTGGTATCAAACAATAGAATTATATCTAAATAAAACTCTTATTACTTCTGCAAGTGTAAAAAACAATTCCCCTTTGGAGGTTTAGGATGAACTTTTATTTGCATTCATTTTCAAAACAAAGTTAAGATTCACATCCCCCTGGACGTTTTTGACCTTCTCATCTTTCCCCGCCAAAAAGTCCCAGAAAGGAGATCATGCAACATGGCCCCCACCCTCATTGCTCTGGGCTGTTCTGGTTCTAGTTTGTATTTCATTAATCACAGGTTAAGGAGGATGGATACCAGTAATGTGGTATTTCTGACCCTCTGCTCTGTTGTTTAGACAGTTTCCATTCACATAGGAGAGCTGACCACGCAATCAGTTCTTAACATTTTGAAAATACTTCCCACAAAATAAAACTTTATAATCCTTGGGAATCAATTTTCCCTGCTTTCAGTCCATTTATTCAAGTATGGCTTTAAAATAGGTAATGTCTATTATTTTTACCTTTGGGAGAATCATTTAATATGATTTCTTTGTGTAAAACTTATGGTTGTCTTCAAGTGAATTAGAATCTTGGAAGAACCTGTTTCAAATACTTGCAATAAATTCAGAGGTCAGAGGATTTTTATTTTCTGAAGTTTGATAGAGGAGTATTTTTTTCTTAGTATTATTTTTTACTATAATACTGCTTTGTCACTAGACTTTATAGCTAACATTGTCTGATGACTTGAAAACAACAACCTGTGCTGTTTGAGTCCTTGCCCCCAAAGTGTTCCGTGTGATTAAAGTTCTGGATGATCATCAGAGTAAGTAAGAGCTGATCTGTCGAGCCCCCTTTGCCTAGCCCAGAACTGCAGAGCAGTGATGGTGTGGAAGTTATAAGCCTGCACTCTAAGGGTGTGCTGCCTGCGTTCCAGTCACCATTTGCTGGGTGACTTGAAGCCAGATCCTTCTCATCTCATTCTTCTGCAAGGTGAGAATAATGATAGCACCTGCCCTGTGGGGCTGACTGAGAATTAACTGAATGACTACATTTACAGTGACCACATCACTGACTAGTGCATAATAAATGGTACTTGAGTGTGATCTGGCAGATGTAGGCCACTCTTCTACACATTCACAAGCTAACTTATTTAGGTGGTTTCTGTAGTGTACTGGTTATCACGTTTACCTCACAAGCTAACTGATTTAAACTTCATCACACCTCTCTAAAGGACGTACTCCCCTATTAATATCATCAGTTTAAGGCGAAGAAACTGAGGCACAGAAGGGTTGAGTGACTGGCCCAAGGTCACACAGCTAATAAGGGTGGGGCTAGCATTCAGGTAGTCAGGGTCCAGGCACCACATGGCTGACTTTTATAATATTTCATCTAATACTAGCAGCAAGCCCACACAGTAATGATTCTTCTGACCCCTGTTTGACAAACAAGAAAATTAAACTTGCAGTATTTAGACCTATTTATCTCTAATATCAAAACATTGGGGAAAATCAGCAAATAAACTTTGCCACTATGGGAAATTACCATACTTTGCCATGTATAATGTGCAATTTTTGCCCAGATTTTTTAGGGAAGAATAAGGATGTGCATTATACATGGGTATAATAATGGGTATGATAATCCCAGTATAATGCGCACAAAAACCTGGGTGCACATTATGCATGAGAGTGCATTATACACAGCAAAATACGGTAGTTATTTCTGATTGCAAGACTTTGAAGCACTTGAAGAGTATTTCTCATGACACTCTCTTATGTGGATACGACAAGAACCACCCCAACTAATAATCACCGACCAGAACCAATGCCTGTGAACTCCTCAAAGCGTAAGACCACTGCTCTTCATGGCTTTCAAAAAAGGAAACATGCATGTCCTAACAAGGTCATGCATGAGCAAAAAAAAATATCCAAATCACTGCAGTGAAAAATTGGTATTTATACTTGTTCTTCTTGTTTTGTATGTGATTGCAGCTCATTCTACCTGTCTTGTGTCAGAATGCCTTTAGGGATAAGTATGATTGAACATAATTCTCTGTAATAAAGAAAACCCACAAAGCATAGAATGCCAACATATCTCCCACCAAAGGAAAAGTGTAATTGCTTCAGGAAGTCACTTGAATGAGTGTGTGAGAGAGCCCCCACCGTCCTCATTTGATGTGGACTTGAAACCGCGCTGCTGTCTCCCTGGTTATGATAAGGGACTGCCTTGTCGTTTTCACACAGTAATAACTTGACTTTATTTCCTCTCCCATCTCGTCAGAGTCGAACTGGACCCTCATGTCAGGGACTGTGTTCAGACCTATACTCGGGACTGGCTGATCGTGAACCAGAAGTAAGTTCTTTTTTCTTTACTCATGTGCATATTTTATATTGTTAGCTTTTTGATTTAACTAATAGATTTCTTTAAAGAGCAGTTTTAGGTTTACAGAAAAAATGGGTAGAAGGTTCATGAGAGTTCTTATATATCCCCTGCCCCCACCTCCCAACAGTTTCCCTTATTATTAACATCTTGGGTTTTGAATTTTTTTTATAAATTTAGTTTGTTGTACGTGTCCCTGAATGACCATGAATATTGATTTTGGGGTTACAAGTAAATGTTAGTGAGTAGGAGAATTTGAAAATACAAAATTCGTGAATAATGAACATCAACTGTATCTTGTATTACTCCCCTGCTCAAACACCTTCGAAGTCTTCCTACTGCCTAATAAACCAGATGTAAACTCCTCCTGCTTGCCTTTCAGAGACTGTAATAATTTAATCCCACTCTGTCTGTTAACACATATTTCTCTTAAGTCTGGGAGTCATTTCCTTTCTCTGTTCTGTACCTGCCTCCTCTTCCTCACTATTCCACCTCTCCCCCTTTGCTCTTGTTATGTCCCTTCTGGGCATGCCCTCCCTTCACTCACCTATCTACCAGATCCTACCTATGGATTAAAAGTCAGATAAAATTTCTTTTACTTTTCATACCTCTCTCTAACAGATTTAGCCTTTTTTCAATGGATTTTAGGTGTGATACATTTCTTAACATTAATGAGCTGCTATTGATACCTTAATAGTAACTAAAGTCCATAGTTTACATTAGGGCCCATTTTTGTGTTGACAAAAATATAATGACATTTCTTTGCCTTTATAGAGTCATACAGAATAGTTCCACTGCCCTAAAAATCCCCTGTGCTCCACTTAGTCATCCCTCCTTAGCAACCACCTATCTTTTTATTGTTTTCGTAGTTTTATCTTGTTCTTTCATGTGTTTTGTGGCTTAATAACTTATTTCCTTTTAAGGAATTTACAACAGTTTATCTATTCACCCTTTGAAGGAGAAAGAGGCATTTCAAACACAAAGAATAGAGTCTTTTGTTTTGTTTCCATTCTGATGCATTCCTGAGGCTGGGGATGGTAAACAAATTGAAACTTGGCCTGAGATTCAAAGGTAACATTCAAATTTATGAGCAAGAAAGAACCTATTGCTAGCCTACTAGTAAAAAAGGCTGTTCTCTCCTGGGTTAATCAAATGTTTTATGACATTGTCCTGAGCTTTTTGCCCTTCTGCCACTGACCTGGACAGCACTCTCTCATGAGAAACATCTATACACACTAAAATTCTCAATCTGTGTGTATGTATGGTGTTAGGGAGGTGGCTGGGGAGTGTCTGCAGAATGAGGGCATACCCTATTAGAGAAACATCAGAGAACCTGTGGCAATAGTCCTTGTGTCTTCTTTTTTAAATTATATTTTGTTGATTATGCTATTACAGTTTTCCCAATTATTCCCCCTTGTCCCCCTCCACCCAGCACCCCCCACCTCCTCAGGCAATCCCCACACCATTGTTCATGTATAAGTCACGCCTAGGTTCTTTACCTACTCCATTTCCTATACTGTACTTTACATGCCCATGGCTATTCTACCTATTTGTACTTTTTTTTTTAAGACGATTTTATTTTTAGAGAGGAGAAGGGAAGGCAAAAGAGAGAGAGAAACATCAGTGTATGGTTGTCTCTCACACACCCCCTACTGGGTACCTGGCCTGCAACCCAGGCATGTACCCTGACTGGGAATCGAACCAGCAACCCTTTGGTTCGCAGGCCAGCACTCAATCCACTGAGCCACATCAACCAGGGCTCCCATTTGTACTTATTAATCTCCTCACCTCTTCACCCATTTCCCCACATCCTCCTCCCATCTGGCAACCATCAAAACACTCTCTGTATCCATGATTCTGTCTCTGTTCTTCTTGTTTGTTTAGTTTGTTTTTTAGATTCAATTGTTGATAGATATGTACTTTTTGCCATTCTACTGTTTATAGTTTTGATCTTCTTTTGCTTAAATAAGTCCCTTTAACATTTCATATAATAATGGTTTGGTGATGATGAACTCCTTTAAATTTTTCTTGTCTGAGGAAGCTCTTTATATGCCTTTCAATTCTAAATGATAGCTTTCCTGGGTAGAGAAATCTTGACTGTAGGTCCCTGCTTTTCATGACTTTGAATATTTCTTGCCAATCCCTTCTAGCCTGCAAAGTTTGTTTTGAGAAATCAACTGACAGTCTTATGGGAACTCCTCTGTAGGTAACTAACTGCTTTTTCTCTAGATGCTTTTAAGATTCTTTCTCTTCAATTTTTGGCATTTTAATTATGATGTGTCTTGGAGTGGACTTCTTTGCATTCATCTTGTTTGGGACTCTCTGTGCTTCCTGGACTTGCATGTCTATTTCCTTCACAAAATTAGGGAAGTTTTCTTTTGTTATTTTTTCAAATAGATGTCTGATTTCTTCCTTTTCTCTTCTCCTTCTGGCACCCCTATGATGCAAATGTTGGAATGCTTGAAGTTGTCCTAGAGGCTCCTGTCACTATCCTCATTTTGGGGGATTCTTTTTTCTTCTTCTTGTTCTGATTGGTTTGTTTTTGCTTCCTTATGTTCCAAATCATTGATTTGATTCTCATCTTCATCCACTCTACTGCGGTTTCCCTGTAAATTATTCTTTATTTCAATTAGTGTATCCTCCATTTCTGATTGGACGTCCTTTTTATGCTGTTGAGGTCCTCACTAAGTTCCTTGAGCATCCTTATAATCAGTGTTTTGAACTCTGCATCTGACAGATTGCTTGTCTCCATTTTGTTTAGTTCTTTTTTTGGAATTTTGATCTGTTCTTACATTTGACCCATGTTTCTTTGTCTCCTCATTGTGGCAGCCTCCCTGTGTTTGTTTATATGTATTAGGTAGAGCTGCTATGACTCCCTGTTTTGGTAGCATGGTATAATGTGGTAGGTGTCCTATAGAGTCCAGTGGCAAGCCTATTACTCAGGCTGGGTACTTGAGGTATGCCCTTTGTGTAGGCTGAGTACACCTTCCTCTTGCAGTTGAACTTTGATTGCTGTTGGCAGGTGAATAGAAGGAATTTACCTAGGCCAATCAGCTTCAAGGACTAATTGTGACAACAACTGCTTCTGTTGGAAGCAGGGTGGTTGTGCTCTGACATGGTCTGTAGCTGTCCACTGCATGCACAGGCTCTGGGGTTTCCTGGGTGGTACAGGCCAAGGTCAGCCCCCACCTGTGTTTTGTCCAGGGCCACCCTGCCTGAGCTATAAAGCAATTTGAGATGGCTGGTACTTGTGCTGGGCTTGGAGATTCTCAGAAGAAGCCAAGCTGTAAATCTAGGCTGGTTGCTGCTAGTGCCAGGCCTGGGGCCATTTATCAAGAGGGAGCTCACTGAGGTTGGCTGTTGCTTGTTTGAGAGGATTTAGGAAATTGTGAAGTATGAGCCAAGACCAGCCATTCATATGGAAAAGCAGCTGGGTGGGCCTGTAAGTTGGGTGGGATGGAGTCTCTGGGGATGTCCATGAAGAAGCAGTTTTAGCCAGGTTGATGGAGTCTCAGATATGGCTGGCTCTGTGGCTCTGTGCCTCTGTGGGCAGAGGGTTCAGGAAAGACAGTGGCCTCTCCCACTTTTCTGTCTGGGAAAAAGCTGTCTCCCCACTCTTGCCTTGATACCAGATACTTCAATTTCTCCCTGTATGGCATTGGTGCCTTTCAAGATGCTACCCTGGTGCTGGGGCTCAGAGGGAATGAGTCTGACTAAATCCATGTGTGGGTTCTTTAAGAGGAACTGCTTGGGGCTCCAGAAGTTTCTTCCATTGACTTAATCCCCACTGGTCTTTGCAGCCAGAAGTTATGGGAACTTATCTTCCTGGCAGTGGAACCCTGGGCTGTGGTGCCTGGTGTGGGGCTGGGACTCCTCACTCCCAAGATATCCCTTCCAAATTTTTATCCACCACACATGGATGTGGGACTAGTCCATTCCATGTCTGTGCACCTCCAGTAGTCTGGATGGATGTGGTTTCTTTAATTTTGTAGTTGTCAGACTTCCATTCAACTCAATTTCTGATGGTTCTGAGTGATTGTTGTTCTATATTTTAGCTGTAATTTTGATGTGGTCGTGTGAGGAGGCGAGCCATGTTTACCTATGCCAACATCTTGACTGGAATGCAACTATCCTTTTTTATCTGCAGTTTTGCTTTCTGCAGTTTGGGTTATTAGCAGTGAACCACTGTTCCAAAAATGTCAAATGGGAAAGCCCAGAAATAAACAATTAATAGGTTTTATATTGTATACCATTTTGAGTAGCGTGACGGAATCTCACAATATCCCACTCCTCCTGGGACATGAATCACCCTTTTCCATCATCTCCACAATGTATATGCTCCCAGCCCGTTTGTCACTTACCATCTTGGTTATCAGATCAACTTGTGGTAATGCTTATGTCCAAGTATCCCTTATAGTAGTCCAATGCTTCATCACAATGCCTATGTATTCTTCTCACTTCATCTCACCACTAGGCATTGTATCATCTCACATCATCACAAGAAGGGCAATTACAGTATAATGCAATATTTTGAGAGAGAGAGAGAGCACATTCACAGAACTTTTATTAGAGTGTATCATTATAATTGTTCTATTTTATTATTAGTTATTGTTGTTAATCTCTTAATGTGCCTAATTTATAAATTAAACTTTACCATAAGTGTGTATGTAGAGGAAAGAATATAGTGTATATAGGGCATGGTAGTATCTGTGGTTTCAGTATCCACTGGGTGTCTTGGAAAGTATGCCTCTTGAATAAGGGGAGACTACTGTAATTTGAAGTTCTGATACCCTCACATTGCCTACACCTCAGTAAGAATCGCTGCTCAATGGGATAAATGGTGAAAGACTTTACGGATTGTGTTTTATCTAGTTCCTGGAAGTGAGCTATTCAATTTGTGCTGATATTCTTTGGAGTAATACCAGTATGCATAGTATTTTCAATAGCTGAAAAAGAGAAAGTTTTATTTGTATAAAGTAATTAAGAGAAAGTTAGTAGCTAATCCATCATCTGTTCTAAAGTGAATGGAAAACCAAGAGTGCCAGGCAGTCAAATAAGATTGTGCTTTGTTGGTGATAAATAAAA
>VMDR010024599.1:0-14766 GCA_007922815.1 Macrotus californicus | reverse complement strand
AGGGTTATCATCAGGGGGGTGGGTGGGGAGAGAGGGGGAAAAGGTACAGGGAATGAGAAGCATAAATGGTAGGTAGAAGATAGACAGGGGGAGGTTAAGAATAGTATAGGAAATATAGAAGCCAAAGAACTCATATATATGACCCATGGGCATGAACTAAAGAGGGGGAGTGTGGGGGGGAAGGGGTGTGCAGGGCAGGGGCGGGGAGATGGGACAACTGTAATAGCATAATCAATAAAATATATTAAAAAAGAAAACAATATACCAAAAAAAAAAAGTTTCATGTCCTCTCACTGTGTCTGGGCTCTAGCTGAGCAAGAAGTCTTAAAAAGCAAAGCAACAGAGAGCTACCACCTCCCCTCCCATCCGCCCCTTTGCGTGGCCCCAGACCACCCAATATCCCAGAGAGCCTAGTTAAGCTTTCACAGTGAGCCCAAACTCGGAGCAGTGTGGAAATTCTGTTTTCAAAGTTGAGCTTCACTAGGCACTGCCCCAGGCCGCCTCCTCCCCTGCAGGTTGAAGACTGGCTGGAAATTCTGGAAGGCAGAAAGAACAGGGCTGGTTGCAGGTAACATCTGCTTTGACGGCGAATTCTAGATGCAAGCCTATGGAGCTTAAGTAATTAAAGCTCACTCAGTGAACAAAGATTTGCCACAATTACTTGGGCCCTTTTTTATGGTTCACTGTCTCATATTTTCTCCGTCACCACAGAGCGATTTCACTGCCTCAACCCTGCCATTCTTAACCGGAGCTGGGGGCGAGGGCAGCCAGTGTTACCGTGGGAGGTTTTGAGTTGAAACAATACCCTCACCACTCCTTGAGAAATGAACAACCATCTAATCAAAGAAGAGGGGAGATGATGACAGATAAAAAGGAATCTAGGAATCTAGTTTTGGAAGTGATTAGAAATGGGGACAGATGTTCATCCCATGATTAATGATGAAAACTTTGACCAGCGTGACTATCCCAACACAGGAAAATAATCACGTCACAGTAATCCATATTATGGTGTATGTGTATAACTATGATAATTACTTTTAATAACATAAGAAAAGATGCATGGTTTAACTTTCATTGCAAAATGTGGAATACGTGTGTGTGTGTGTGTGTGTGTGTGTGTGTGTGTGTATACAGCGCTCAGCAGAAGTAACGCCTGCTTGAGTGTAGTCGATAGGCTAATAATATGGGTGTAAAAATTTATAATTTTAATTTGAACATTTCACCTAAAATGTCATATGATGTGCTTGAGTGTGATATTGTTATGTTACAGAATTACATGCTTATGATTTTGTAATAAAATATCTTATAATAAAAAGGGGGCATTATTTGTGCCAGACTCTGTATAATATTATCTCAACTATTTGCTTAATTCACCTACATAGCAAACAGGTTAGACAGGAAAATCACCAAAATGTTAGCAGACTTTCATTTTGAATGGGATTAATGAAGAGCTTTAAAATTATTTTCCCTTTCTACTTTTTGGTATTTTTAGTGTTCTTCTCACAAACATTGATGCTTTTACATTCAGAAATAAATCAGGAAAGGGTTAAAACATCAGATCTGCACCTTTTTTCTTATAATCAGTTCTGGAGGGAAAAAAGAAGGAAGACGGAGAAGGGGAGTGGAAGGAAGGACAGGAGAGGGGAGGAGAGCGTCCCAATTCAGGGAAAAGGAAGTCCTGTTGGTCTACCAGTTAAGAGTGATGTTCAAAACACTTCATGAGAGTCCGGGCCAGGTTCCACACAGTGAGAACACAATCTGATTGCACCTAATTTGGAACACCGTAGATTCAAAATAATCGTTCATTCATTTGGTCATCACACATTAATATCACCGTGGCCAGGCCACAAGCTGGCTATTGGGAGACTGTCATATTTGATACAATACACGTGGTCAGGAAGGTTGCAGTGGCATGGTCACTCTCTGACTTCAACAGCCACAGCTGGCTTGAATTAACCCAAACCCACTGCTCTAGTCTGCTAGGGCCGCCATAACGAAGTACCGCAGGCTGGGTGACTCAAACAACAGAAATTCATCATCTCACATGTCTGGAGGCTGGACGTCCAAGATCAAAGTGTCAGCAGGGCTGGTCCTTCTGAAGACTGTGAGGAAGGGATCTGCTCCAGGCCATTCTCGTTGGTTTGTAGCTGGTCATCTTCTCCCTGGGTCTCTCTGCATTATCTTCCTTCTATGCATATGTCTGTGTGCAAATTTATCTACTTCATAAGGACACCAGGGTGTATGGACTAGGGCCTCCTCAAATAACCCCACCTTAATTTGATTATCTCTATACAGACCCTACCTCCAAATAAGGTCACATTCTGAGGTACTTGGGGTTATGAACTGTGGGAGGACACAATTCAACCCATAATGCCCACCCTCATCTCAGAGGATAGTCTAACGCTAAACCTAAATGTCATCACACAGACTTGACCCGCTCCTGTGGCCATGTTGCATGAGGCCTGCCACCCAGTATTATCCCTGGGGACAAAGGCAGCAAGGACACCAGTCATAGCAGCAACAGGTTAGGTACAAGATGGCACTCATCCTGCCGAGGGCATGGCAGCCTTGTCCTGGGGCTCAGCTCCTCTTTTCTGTCTGGCTCCTGGTAGCAGGGATAGGCCCACAGCAAACAAATGACAGTGACGGCATGTTCTGGCCTTTCACTTGGCAGGGGCTTGCCAAGGGCAGAAGACAGCCAGAGAAAAGCAGAAGCTGAGAAAATATGCAACCCAGCAAGACAGGCTACAACTAAATGCTTCTACCAAACCCCCAAATAATTGACAAAATCATTAAACTGGACACCAGTTAAAAAAATATGCCAATCTGCTTTCACTGAAAGATTAAACCTGAATTCTCGAACAAGTCCCAAAAAAGAATTGAGTCTCTCAATTGTAAAAAACATATATTGTATCACTTATTCCCTAGTTTGGATCCCTTTCCAATACACCAAAGGGGAACTAAAGTAGAAAGGACATCCCTGAAGAAAATGAGGATATTTGAAATACAGTTGCACCGTCTTAAATGGCCCATGACACATTAACTCAATATTTAAGTTAATGCGTAACTTGACATAGCTATTGAGCAGGAAATTATCTCATTTGGTAGCATCTGGCCAAAAAGATAAGTTGAAAAAATATATGTAGTCAATAATTTCTAATTAGAGCACAAAAATGGATGAGGTCTGCTGAGCCCATGTACGTATTCTTATTAGAAGTCTCCCTAGTTCATTTCTGTTTTCTTGGTAATCTTTAAATATATCACCACAAATGAGCACTTAACATTGGGATGGTGAGTGTGTATAAGTGTGTATAAGTGTGTATAGTGTCTAAGTGGACAAAAACAATGTTGAGGTTAACGACTGAGGATGGATTAGAGTGAAGACTCCAAGTAATCCAACTGCTAAAATTTGGTGTAAAAAAAGATACAGAGGCTCCCCTTACGTCTCAAAGGTATCTGGTTAGTATTCTGAACCTCCTGGGAAGTGTGAACCAAATGAAAACACATAAAGTGTTACCTACTCTCTTGGTGCTGTGCAGGGTTCATGGGCTAATTTCTGACCTCTAGTGGTCAAGTTGTAAGAAGGCCCTCCTATCTCCTAAGATCTAAAAGGAAGACAGTGGCCCACAATTTCAGAGGGCATTGGTCTCTCTGACCTTGGGTAGTTCTGGGATATTCATGAATTCCTTGGCTGACTTCTGCTTAAATTTGACTTCAACCCTCCTGCAAGAAAGCCTTCTCCAAGAGCTCCCGACAAAGCAATAGTCCTCAGGTTTGCATGCAGACTTTTCTCTCTTCCTCTCCCCAGCCTCTTCAGAGTACTGATGATTAGGAGAAAATCCAAAAACAAGCAAGCAAAGAGGGGAAAGAAAGGCGTTGATAACTGGTATATATCACTCAATCACACATGATAAAGTGTTTCCAAAAGATGCACCAAAAGGAATGTGACATTTAGGCATCTGAAAGTAGTCTTTCCACTACCATTTATAATTAATTGAACCTAAATTTTTGAGACCACAAAGTAGACGTAACCATTCACACATTGGTCCCACAGGTCAGAGATCGTGCCACTAAAGAGAAAAAGGCTGCGGACACAATATTCTCTTTAAAATAATAGCGGAACAAATATAAAATCTGGGAAGAACCATCTTTTTCAAGAAAAACAAAACTATCTTCCCTGATGACGACAGAGTTGTCATTTTGACTCAAATCCATTTCTGTTAACGTAGGTAATGAAACTGGAAGTTCCCCGATCTTAATCAATCACAAGCGCTCCATAGAGAAAATGCCGCTTGTGGAGCTCACAGCCTCTGGCCCATACCACAGCCCTTTCCATCGTCCTAAATTTTGTCCTTTCAAATCCACGTACGCAGGCAACCCCGCCACACCCACGGTCCATGTTTTTATCTCCAAGGCTAGCACTTTCTACTGTTTGCGTGCCCGTAGGTAGGCATGCCCGCACTGGTTAACCTCTGCGCTCCACCGAGACCCCAGACCAGTTGACTACCTCCGCTCTCTTCCACAGCCTCGCCACTCTGCCATGACAATGAGCCACCTATTTCCCGATCTTTCTCCCAGTCCCAGCCCTACCCCCCCCCCCTCCCCCAGCGACCCTGAGGGAGCCCAGGCTACCCTGGAAGCCCATGTGTAAAAGCTCCAGCAGACAGCTCTAGCGAAGGTCTCAGCTCACAGCCCAGCTGCCAGACATGTGAGTGAATGAGTTTCAGATAATTCGATTCCTGCCATAGAGTGTCCCCCAGCTTTCACACCTTCCACACCAGGCCTCGGGCACCCCGGGAAGCACACCAACACCTCCGCTGTGCGTGTGGTCTCTGCAGTTCTTTGTCCAAATTCCTCACCCACAGACCTCATGACAACAAACTGCTATTCTGTGTAAGATTTGGGGAACTTTGTTACACGACGGTAGATGCCTGGAAAAGGACTGACTCGTCCTTTCTAACGGCGGCGTAGCACTTCACAGTGTGGCTGGAACCTATCTTGTTCCATCCCTTCCTTTGCAACGGCATTCACTGGGTTTCCAGTTTTTGCCACCACAAACGGTACTACAATCAATGTCCTTGAATATATATACATCTGGAGATCTATGTTTTTATTTCCAGAGAATTGTAGGTACAATTGCTGGATTAAATGTGTATTTTAACTTTTACTAGATTTTTTTTTAACCTTCTGATGCATGAGTTTATCTTTCAGGAGGACTTTAGATTTATTTATCTTTTCTACTGTTGTCTACATTTCATTAATATAAGTCTTTCACACTTAATGTCCTTTTCTACTTTATGTTTTTTTTCTAATTTTTTAAAGATGAGCACTCAGTTCTTATATTTCTACTCTTTGTGTACAACTTTGCTGGGTTTTGTAGGGTTGGTTATGTTAGGGTTTCCTTTTATGCTTTAGAGAGTTTACAATTTTAATTTTAGTTTCTAATTTGATCCAAAGATTATTTAGGAGGTGGCCTTAAGTTTGAAATAAATTAAATGGTTACATTATTTTTATCTTTTAAAATTTAATTTCTAATTTCATTAATTTACTTGAATTTCATTAGATAATGTGACCTGTAAAAATCTCTACTTTTAAATTTTTCGTTGTTTTTTATGGCAAAGTGTATGGTTGATTCTTACAAAGAGTCAATGGCCATTTGGAAACATGTATGTGGTCTCTGTTTGAGGAATGTAAGATTCTGTATGTGTTTATTAAGGCAAATATGTTGGTTAGTCTTTCTATAGACTTTTTTTTTCTCTATTTCATCTCATTCTACAAGAGGTATTGTGAAATCTAATTTCATGTTTAGGAAGTTAACTTACTTTGCTAATAATCCTTTCGCTCAAATATATTTAGCTCTTTTATGATGTTTGATGCACATCTTCATATGTTGTCTTTTCCCGGCAACGTTGTCCTTTCCATTTATCAATAGTCCCACCTTGACTGATACTGATATTGCTTCTCACAGTTTTAATGTTTGTTTGCACTTATGTCATATGTCATACTGTTTTTCCGATCTCTTCATTTTGAAATACTTCTTCATTGTGTTACACGTGCTTATAATATACAGCTGGCTTTGTCTTTAACCTAATGCGACAGTCTGTCTTTTGATAGGAAAATTGAGCTAATTTACTTTTACTATAATCTCTGATATTCTTGCTATTCTCTCTTGCTTATAATTATTATTGAACTTATTTCATTTTTTTAAGTTTTTTTTATTTTTATTTATTTTTAGAGAGAGGGGAAGGGAAGGAGAGGAGGCAGAAACATCAATGTACAGTTGCCTCTTGTGAGCCCCGCCCTGGGGACCTGGCCCACAACCCAGGGATGTGCCCTGACTGGGAATTGAACCAGTGACCCTTTGGTTCGCAGGCTGGTATGCAATCCACTCAGCCATGCCAGCCAGGGCTGAACTTATTTCATTAATTTCCTTTTTCCTTTCATTTATATTTACTAGCATTGTTATAATTTTTTTTCTTTAACCTTTTATTTATTTCCATTTCATTTTGAATGCAATAAATTATGATTTATTTCCTCTTTCCCATTACTAATTTCAAAATATTATGCTTTTCCATTTCACTAGTGGTTATTTTCTTTTTTTAACATGCATCATCAAACATAATTTATTACTGTAATATGAAAAGATATTTCCCCACATTTGTCTATTTCCTGATACTTACCCTCCACCTCAGGAAGATATTTTGGAATGCTTTTACTTTCCACTTCCCTTCCTCCAACCCCACCTCTTGAGTGTTGCTGCAAAATTAGCTTTCATCAGGTAAGTCTCATTTATCTTAAGAGTCTTCATTTTGTAGTACACAGTCCTGGTCATTCTGTCATTATCCATGTATATTACACAGCTCATTGTTCACTCACCACTTTCTCCTTTTACTTCACCTTCTCCTTTCTCGAGATCTCTGTTCTCATTCCTTTGTTGTTTAGTTAGCATCCTTTTTTCATAGTTTCCTTAAACGGGGCATATCAGTGACCTATTCTTGGAATCCTTACATTTCTGCATCCCGTTCACCCTGGCAGGTGAATGATGCTTGGCTGGGAAAAGACCTCTTGGATTACATTCCTTTGCTCTCACTTGGTATAGATGTTATTTCAATGTCAGATGTCAGTCTGATCTTTTTCCCTTTGCAAATAAGTTCTTTTTTTGTCTAGAAACATAAGATTTTTATATTTGGGATTCAGGAATTCTTTCAGAATAGGTTTAAGTATGTGCCTTTTCTCATCAATCCTGCCCAGAACTTAGCACGTTTAACTGCAAATACAGCCTTCATTTAGCTCAGGAAAATTTGTGTCTATTACAAATTTGGCTTTTCCTTTGTGACTCCCTCTGGAACTCCTACGACTCACAAATTAGACGCCATGGGTCTGCCCTCCCTTCTCCCAGCACTTCAAGTATGCATTTAAGAACCTGAAAAAGTGTATTTCTTCTTTTCCTGATAATATTGGATCATCACATATCAGCTAAATTATTTGATTCTAACATTTGGTACTAGAAAGCAGGTAAAGTGAAATATAATAATATACATATAACTTATATGTATATTACTCATTCTATCAAGTATAATTTCGCTATATTCTCTAAAAATATGAATACATTAAATTGTCTAATTTTTAAGAAGTAATATTCCAAAAGCAATCGTTTTTTAAAAATCAGCTCAATGAAAGTAAAATTTCCCTCTCCTACCTGACTCCCCAGTTCTTAGAGCTGTTCAAAAATTCTTCACGTGCAAAAGATAAAAATTATTACTGTGGGCATATTCATAGCTTCTTTACATCCTCTGAACAAAAAATTCTGACATATACACCCTGACCCTTCCCATCGCCTACATTCCTCCCACCCACTGCCTCATTCTGCAGGTAAGACAAATGGGGAAGGGCCTTATAAGTCAAAAAGCAAAGATTTATATTCAAAAGGCCCAGGCCTATTCACTACAGAGAGAGAGAAAATATAAAAGAAATGGAAAGAAAGAGGGAGGGTTGTTAGGCGAGGCCCAGCCCTGGCAGAGAGAGCAGGGAGGGTTTCAGTGGACGGAAGAGAGTGAGAAAGACCAGGACAGAGGCTTTCAGCTACCCACAAGGGTATGAGTGGAAGACAGGAAGTCTGGGAATGCAGACTTAAAGAGCTGTCCGTACAAATTATGTTATGTAAAATACCAGTGTTTTTATGAGGCCTTTGAGGAATACAAATAAAGATTAGAATTACTTTTACTGTCTTCTGAACATGATACCCTCTGAGGCTGAGACACTGGTGCCCAGAATCTGTTCTTTTCACTCTGTGTGTGAGTTGTGTGTGTGTGTGTGTGTGTGTGTGTGTGTGTGTGTAGAAAGAGATGTACGCTATGTAAGTGTATTTATCTGCATACGTCCTTTTTAAAAAACACAAATGGGATCATAGTGCAAGTACCCTTATAAATTTGGCTCCTTTCCCCCTTAAAGATGTAGATTGATTTATTTATAGCCTGCCTACTCACTAAAAGATCTGAGTTAGTTAACAGTGAAATCCCAGGCACAGGACCAAAAATTATTAACCTAACTCCAAGGACAGGAACCAAAAAATGTAACAGCCAAGGGAGAAACTATATTCATAAATTCTAGCTAATAATTTCATTTCATGAGTGTAATAAAAAATTAATAAGGTGCTTTAAAAATAGATTCCTAATAAACCAAATGCCAGGCATTAGTTTTGGAAGGAAGAAATTAATTTTACCTAAGAAAAGAACAATGAAAAAAAAAGCCCAGAGCTTAAAAAGACAGTGAGCACTTCTTACTATACCGCTCCACCCATGTCAGACTTACCAAGGAGCTTCAGGAGAGTGCCATCAATTCTTGTTTATATGAACAGTGGGTAATCTTTACAGTGTACTTCACAGGCTTTCATATATTCAGACGGACAGATGGACAGGAGAGAAGCGACTTCACAGAAAACAGTAAAGTACCAGCGCAAGGAATTATTTCAGGAAGGCTGAGAAACGGTCTATTTCCCACAATCTTCTCAGCGCCTGACGACTCCATCCATCTGATTCTCATCCCTCCACTGGGTGCAAAACAGTGGATTACAGCAGAATAATTCTTATACATCTTCCCTCAAAGTGGGTCTGTGTGAACCGGATCCTGTCAGTGTGAAGGATGGGGACCATGCAAAATTTTTTTAAACATTGTTTAATCCATCAATACTTTCAGCAGACTTTCAATCTTCCTCTCCACTGCATTGCCTGTCACCATCCTGGGCAATATGTACATAAATGGGTGATCCAGAAATTGGGTTTCAGTTCTGTGACCTTCTCCACTCTGATAAACATCAGCAACAAATCAAATTGTTGGGAACGAATAGCTGCATCCCTAATATCTTGAGCTCTGAAGTTCCCTCCCTTCCTACCACCTCCTTCCACTTTCCCTCTCCCTCTCACCTTCTGAACCTGTTCTTTACCTGCGCACCCTCACTATTCACCTCCATTGCTATCAGCCCCCTCTAGATTCCACTTGACTCCTTAGTCTGCATCTCACAGTTAACCTTTGCAACTTTATCCACACACTGCCCTAACTTCCTTCTCACTCCCTTCCCACACCGACCCTCTATTATACCTGTTTGCCACTCACTCACCCTGCTAACCCAGCTGGTGTCTCTGTGTCTCTTGTGGCTCCTGAGACTTGCTGGAGAAAAGTCACTGGATACAATAAACACTTACCAGGTGTTTAGGACATGCAGCTCTCAGTCTGAAATGTGGTTCTGTTATTAGCTGGCAAAGGTTTGGGAAAGTGGCATAATCCCTCTGAACATCTGTTCCCTAATGTGTAAAATAGGATATATTCAGTAGCATGCTTTCAGCTACACCAGAAAACCCAACCAAAAGTAGTTTACTGTCTCCCATAACAAGGTGCCTAAAGATTGGTTCCAGGTTCATTCAGGGGCTCAGTGATGTGATCAAGAACAAAGGCTCTTTTCTTTTTATGCTCCATCATTCTCAGCACATTGGCTTGGGTCTTAGATTTATCTTTTCATAGTTAGAATGTTGGCAACTACATTTCCAGGCATTACAGACACAAAGTCTTGGGGGGAAAGGGTGCACTTCCTCCCAGGTGCCTTGCTACCTGAGGGAGAAAAACCTTTCCTTGAAGCTTTCTAGTAGAATTCTCCTGAAGTCCCTGTGGCTTAATCACACATCCACCCTTTAACCAATCACTGGCAAAGGGAAATGGGACTATCAGATTGCCTTTTGGACCAATCACAATTCACCCTCTGGGGCTGGAGAGGGCCCATCTTTCCTGAGCCCATTGCCACCAGACACCTGAACAAAAGGAGTTGTGGTAGTAAGAAGACCTGTTGGGTAGGCCAACAAGGTGTGTCATGTGGTTATAAAGATTGTATTATCCACTCATCTACTGATGGACACTTGGGCTGCGTCCAGATCTTGGTAAGTGTAAATAACACTGTAATGAATGTAGGGAGTGCTTATATTCTTTCGCATTAAGTATTGTGGATTTCTTTGGATAAATTCCCAGAAGTGGAACTGCTGGGTCATAAGACAGTCCATTCTTTATTTTTTGAGTTAGCACCATACTGCTTTCCACAGTGGCTGCACCAGTCTGCATTCCCACCAACAGTGCAGAAGGGTTCCCCTTTCTCCACGTCCTCACCAGCACTTGATTTATTGTAGCCTGTCTGACAGGTGTGAGGGAATATTTCATTGTGGCTCTAATTTGCATTTCTCTGATTAGTGATGTTGAGCATCTTTTCATGTCTATTGGCCATCTGTATGTCCTCTTTGGAGAAGTGTCTATTCAAGTCCTTTGCCCATTTTTGCCCACCAGTAGATGAGTGGATAACAGAACTATGGTACATACACAATGGAATACTTATTCGGCTGTAAAGAAGAAAATTTTACCCTTTGCCATAGCATGGATGGACATGGTAAGCATTAGCTAAATGAAGTAAGCCAGTCAGAGAAAAACAAGTACCATATGATTTCACTCATGTATGGAACCTAATGAACAAACTGAACTAACAAGCAAAACAGAGACTCATAGACAGCAGGATAACAACTAAAGGGGGAATGCAGGGGGTGGAGGGACTGAGGAAAAAGGACTCATGGACATGGCAAATGTGTGGTGATTGCCAGGCGGAGGGAGTATAAGGGGTAAAATGGTAATGGAAAAAATACAATAAAAAAAGATACTAGACACATTTGCAAAGTACCTAATGATGACTGGCACATGTAGAAATGATGGTTTTAAAATATGTCCACAAATCCTTTGACTCTTTTCCCTTTAAAAGGTAGAGTTAATTTTCCTACCCTTGAATGTGGACTGAACTTAGTGACTTGCTTCTAACAAACAGAATTTGGAGAAAATATCGGTGTGTGATCTTGTCTTCTCACACAAGATCACCAAAGGCACTGCAGCTTCTGTTCTGCTCTCACAGACTGCCCGCTCAGCAAAGCTGCCACGTTGTAGGGACATGCAAGCAGCCTGTGGGAAGGCCCACAGAGGAAGAAATTGAGGGTTCCCATCAACAACCAGCACCAACTTACAAGCATGCGAGTGAACCACCACCTTGGGAGTTGCCCCAGCCCTAGTCAAAGCCTTCAGGTAACTGACAGCCCAGGTGACATATGGGCTGCAACTTCATGATACTCCAACCCAGAAGTCCCCAGCTAGGCCACTTTCCCCCGGAGAAACCCTGAGGATGATGAGCAAATCCTGAGAAACCCTGAGGGTAATAAACACTTGATGTTTTAAGTCACTAAATTTTAGGGTTTTTAAAATTTATTTGTTTTTTAGGGGGAAAGGGAGGGAGAAAGAGAGGGGGAGAAACATCAATGTGTGGTTGCCTCTCATGCATCCCCCACTGGGACTGGGGACCTGGCCTGCAACCCAGGCATGTGCCCTGACTGGGAATCAAACCAGCAACCCTTTGGTTCACAGCCCGTGCTCAATCCACTGAGCTACACCAGCCAGGGCTGAGTCACTAAGTTTTGGAGTAATTTTTACACAGCAATAGATACCTAATACAGATTTTGGCACCAAGACGGGGTTCTGCTATAACAAAAACCTAAAAATGTGGGCGTAGCTTTGGAACTTAGCACTGGACAAAAGCTGAAAAAGCCTTGAGGAGAAAACTTCAGGGCCTTGAAGAAACCATTGGTGAGGCCAGATGGGCTTTGAGGAGCCTGCCTGGGAGGGCGGTTGAGGTTCATTAGCTTACTTTCACAGTCCAGGTCAACTGTATCTTGGTTTTCTCCTCGATAAATTAGAAGTCTGGGCTACTCAGACTGCTGCTGGGAGGTAATGTGCACCCCGATTACGTGCAAAGGCTGCGGAGCCGGACTCAGTTCAAATCCCATTTCCATCACCTCTTATGTATACAATCTCAGGTAAGTTGCTAAACCTCTTTGTACCTCAGTTTCCTCATCGGACTGTAAGGAGAATTAAATAAATCCCTGAATGTAAACTTAAAATAGTGCATTTCTTCCTGTATCCCGTGGCAGAGTTGATTGCAGTTGAGGACCTATAAACCAGGACTGGGGTACAAGCCAAGGAGCGAACACTACCTTGAAGAGCTAAGAAAAGAATAAAGTCTTTGTGGTGGGTTATCCCAACAGGGCAGCATTTCTTACGTGTGGCCCACCTGAATTATCTGGGGTATTAATTGATAACTCAGGGTCCAACCGTCTGGGAGTGATTCAGGAAGTGACGGAGGTCAGAAATCTGCAGGCTGAGCCTTTTGTGGGCGACACTTGTACACACTCAAGTTTGAGAACCTCTACTCCGGGGAAAGGGCAAACAACCTGAAGATTGTCTTTGAATCCTACTGTGTTATCTTACAAATTAAGGAAAAGTTGTCCATTCATCACAATTTACCCAATTTTTAAACATACAGATAAGATACATTAAATAATAATTTAATTGCCATTGAGAAAAATTAATGTTCTGAAAGATATGCTAAATTTATCCTGGCCTGTGGTACCTCTGCTGTATCTCCACATACACCTGTTGATACGCAAGGCTTCTGTGGTCTTTAAGTGCATTAACCCACTTTGTTTCTAGTGCCTGGTTTGAGAGGGCCCATCAGTGCCACAAACGCAGACATCTGATAATCCACGCTCCAGCTCCACTTTCTTCTCATCAGCCTCTTTGTACTGCAGAGGCTGGAAAGTTTAAAACATTTCCTAGACTCCTCTTGCAGGTGAAAATCCAGCTACCAATCAGATGTACTCTTAGGCGATATGGGAGGCAGAAGTGAAGTTGGAGGCCATCCATCTATTGCTAGGGCTCACTCTGCTAAGTAAAAAGTTGTTATGAAGATGTCAGGTTTTTCTACAACACTCTGCTGGCATCTAGTCCCCACCCCTGGGCATGCTTAGGGCAAGCTGTGGCGGCGGTGCCAAGGTTGGCCTCCTGATGTCTCACCTGTTCACGATGGCAGAGGAGGCAGCTACTGTGGCACGTCCACTTTGCGGTGTCCGGGACATCGTTCCCAGAGCCAAGTCTAGAGTCTGCTACTCCAGCTCTTCTACCAACTTTTCAAAAATACTTATTAGTTTTAAATATATTCAAAAGTAGAAATTATAGGATGCACAGAGGTCCTGAAACCCTTGTAATTTTTAAAGAGATTTCATTTATTTATTTTTAGAGAGAGGGGAAGGGAGGAGGGAAGGAAACATTGATCAGCTGCCTCTTGCATGCCCACAACCAAGGGCCTGGCCTGCAACCCAGGCATGTGCCCAGACCAGGAATTGAACCAGCGACCTTTCGGTTCACAGGTCAGAGATCAATCCACTGAGCCACACCAGCCGGGGCTCTTGTAACTTTTTAAGTGAAAAGAACACTACATGTATTTCTTGTTCTAATATTTGCCTTTGACCTCACCCCTGACACAAGGCTCCGAAAACCCCTGTAAATTCTTAAGCAACAGGAGCACCGGGAGCATCTTCTGTTCTACGGAGATGACTCTGGGTGGGCTCCTGGATGGGGGCCCGGCACCAGAAGGCCCAGCCATGAGCGGAAACCTGGAGTTTTCAGCCTCACCCCTCACCCTCCAGGGAAGGGAGACGGGATGGGAACGCTAACAACTGAGCAAACCTGCATGAGGAAGACTTCATTAAATCCTAGTAGCATGGGGCTTTAGTGTGCCATCAAATGCTGTAAGAACATATACCTAGGAGATATGCTCCTTGACATTGGTCTTGGTGGCAATTTTTTAGACAGCACACCAAAAGCACAAGCAAACAAAAGCAGAAATCAACAAGCGGGACTACATCATACCAAAAAAAAATTCTACACAGCAAAGGAAACCACTGACAAAAATGAAAAGGCAACCTATGACATGGGACAAAATATTTGCAAATCATGTATCTGATAAGGGATTAATATCCAAAATACACAAGGAACTCATACAATTTAAAAGCAAAAAAGAAAAAAAAAACTAATTTAAAAATGAGCAAAAGACCTGAATAGATATCTCTCCAAAAAAGACATATACCATGGTCAAGAACTTCATAAAAATGTGCTCAACATCTCAAATAATCAGGAAATGTGATCGAAGCCACAATGAGATATCACCTCACACTGTTATAATGGCCATTTTAAAAAAAACAGGAGGTCACAAGCACTGGTGGGTATGCAGAGAAAGGGAACCCTGGTACACTGTTGGTAGGAATGTAAATTTGATATAGCCACTACAGAAAACAGTATAGACATTTCTCAAGAACCTAAAAAGAGAACTACCACATGACTTAGTAACCCTACTTCTGG
>VMDR010024598.1:0-14932 GCA_007922815.1 Macrotus californicus | reverse complement strand
AGAGGACAAAACGGTAATGGAAAAAATACAATACATAGTAAATTAAAAAAATAATAAAAGAGAACATTATAAATCATTAACTCCTTTCCCAATTTCTAAGTCAGGTGGGCCTTATATAGAAACTTTTACTCCTCAAAGCTCATGATCTGAAGTATTCATCTGACAATCAAGTATTTTTGCTTCATGTCCTAAAAACTCTAGAATAGATTTATGCTGCCTTATTTTTTCTTTTTGTTCTGCCTAATATGCCACTAGCTAGAGAGTGTTAGGACTGGATTTTGAAAGTTTCAAGAAATTAGTTGTGACATACAAAAAAGGATTATATGTTACCAAAATTTTGACATAAAAAAGAAGACGAAAATGACAAAGAGAAAAGAGAATAAAAAACTCTGCTTAAATGAATGGGTTAAAAAAAAATCTTTGAGAAAGCAATACACTTATAGTATCCTGACTCACATTGCCTATGTTTTTGCTAGGGCTTTGAAACAACTTTAGTAGTACGCTTAGGAAAAGTTCCAAACAACTTTTGAAAGAATTCATTTATGGAAGGGAAGGCCTGATTTAAGTGAGCAGAGGATATATAGCTAGAACTAAAAGTAGGAAATGGAAATTTTAAAATAGAATAAAAGATTACTAACTGGTTTTGCTAACAATGTGTATGTGTTATCCTTTGTTTTTCTTGTTATTCGAAATTTGTTATTATTTATCCAAATGAATCTTGATAAGATGTAAGAATAAGATCATAGATTTAAACTAAATATGGCTCAGAGAGAGGGGAAAAATTCTGTTTACGTACAACAGGTCACGTTTTCTACTGTAGTCCCCTATTTTACAGCTGTGCACTATCCATCACAAAGAAAAACGGAGTGTGAGTGGCTCACTAGTACCCATGGAATTCCCAGAAAAACTGGTCCTATAGACCATTTCCATAAAAAAGGCAGTGCATGACATTGCTATTCCTAAATAACATTTATTAAGATGCTGTCATTGAAAATGGAATACTTAGATGGCTTACACTATGGTAAGGATATGTGAAACCTGGATCACTGCTTTGGGGATTACAAAATTAGTATAATAACTTTGGAAAAGTGTTTTTAGATATTTGGCAGTATCTAAAAACATACACAAAACTTACCACCCAGAAATTCTACTCCTTGAAAAATAACCAACATATGTGCATACATAAAAACTTATATACATTCCATGTATATTCGTTTCCCAAATCACATATTCTAGAATGTTCATAGGAGCTCTATTTATAATAGCCTCAAATTGGAACACTCAAGTGTCCATTAACAGTAGAATTAATAAGTAATTTGAGTACATTCAGTCAGTGCAATATTATCACAGTGAGAACAAACGATCTATAACAACACAGAACAATATGGGTGGATCTCATTTTCACAGTGTTGATTGAAAGAAACCAAAACAGAAGAGTTTCTATTGTATAGTTCCATTCATAAAATGTTCAAAAGCAGGAAAAATAAATCTATTTTCCTGGAAGCCAGGAAGTCTGGGATCACAGTGACTGGGAGGGAGCATGAAGGGGCACCCTTGGGAGCTGGCAATGCTTTGTCTCTTGATCTGAGTGCTGGTTATATGAGAAAAAATAGGTAAGCATTTTTTATGTCTTACCTTGTTTCACATTCACACATATCTTCTTATACCAACTGATTTCTCATGGAGTGCTAAGGGCTATATGTAAATAATTTATCAAAGAAAGAGAGTTCCTTCCTTTTTTACCAACACTGGAAAGGTAAAATATATTTTTTAAGTCATATAAGGTTAATGTGAACATTACTTCTTTTAAGTTCATTATGAACACAAGATAATTTGTTTTTCCCAGCAAAAATGAAAAAAAAATTATTGATTGATTTCAGAGAGATGAAGGGGTGGGGAGCAAGGTGGGGGGAGAACAGAAAGATAGAGAGACATCAATTTGTTGTTCCATTTTTGTATGCATTCACTGGTTTATTCTTGCATGTGCACTGAGGATCAAACCCACAACCTTAGCATATCAGGATGACACTAACCAACTGAGCTACCTGGCTAGAGCCAATAATTTCTTCTTTTCCTTTCTTGGCATTCTGTAAATCAGTTCCCCCTGTTTCTGTTGTCTCAACTCACACAGATTTCTTTAAGAGGAGAAATCTGATGTTTCGAGTCCCTGAGTATCTCCGCCAAGGGTTAGGGAAGAACACAAACAGCAGAAGCTGCAGGGTCATTCCCTCCCTCCCTGACCAGGGAAGGTGCAACCGAAACATGCCCACCAGCAGGACCACTGGTAACTGTCAGCCGCCTGTGCTCAAGATGTTTTGAACTTCATGACAAAAAGCTAAAGAAACTCATGTGGTTTTTATCTTTTTATGATAAAAAGAGATTTATCTAATTATTTTCTAGGAAACAGATAGAGGAGAAAAATAGTTATATGAGCCATGAAATGTTTTCATTTTTTAGTTCATCTGAGATCAGGGATGTGATACTTTCTGGAAGCCACGCATGAGAGCTTTTTGTCAAGTACAACCCAAAGATGACAGAAGAATATTTTTGTTATGGTTTTCTTCCTCCTAAAGTGACCACCCTTTCACTAGAGAATGTACTTACGTCATGAAATTAATGAGATTCTTAAACAGGCCATAAATCTTTGGATGAGAATGCTAATCAGATTCAGCTAGTTTTTCATTCTCTTTCTAAACATTGCCACTATATGAAAAATTCCTAAAAACCAAGGATATTTTACCGAGTTAAACCTCTCCTCCCAGCCAATCTATTTTGTTATCCTGCCATTGCATTCCTTTATCCATAGCAACTTCCAGTGGATAATTCACAAATCAATTAGAGACAAGTTAATTGCCAAAAGGGAGATCAAGGAACAAGCACTAGAAGCGTAATATTTACAGGCGCCATCCTAAAAATTTATGCCAGAGAAAAGTTTGGTCTAGTTAGCTTTACTTCTAATCCAAGATTTTAAGTTTGTATGATTACTTTTGAAAATAAATTCATCACATAATTATTCTTAACTATGTTCTGGGGGCAGATGTGCACAGATATGTCAAGCTAGAAAAGGCAGGATATATTACTGCTATTGAATTTTGTCTTCTGACTTTTTCACTTTAATATTTTCTACATATGAAACTTTTGAGAATTACATAAAATAATGGAATGGAATGTCTATTTTAAACTGCTTCTCTTTCTCCCCCTCCTCATATTTTCACAATAAAGGTGAAGCAAAGGAAAATTCACTGAAGCGATGAGCATCTGATCTGACCAAGAACACAGTCAGTAATGATGCCAATATCCACATGGTTCCATCGAGCTGGTGCAAATCTGCCTTGTCTGCCTAGGATTCACGTGTACTCATGGACGTATGGAATGGATAGGTTTGAACTTATATGCAAATAAATTGTCACTTGTCATTTTCTTTATGATGCCTTCCTCGACTTCCCTAAGAGAATCTCCTATCCCAGTCCTTATTTTATTTAGTTGTTAATGTGTTAATTTTTCTGCCTTCCTCCACGAGAATGTAAGCTTTACGGGAGCAGAGACTTTGTCCATTTTACTCCTCATTCTACCTCTAATATAAGGTAAATATTTGTAGGTGGCACAATGGTGGCTGCAGCTGCCGGTACCAGCTGGTAAAACCAGACTGCTGTGTTTTCAGTTCAGTCAGTTGTTATACTTAATGTCTATAAAAATTAAATTATATAAACTTATAATTAAATATATTATGTTAATAAGAATGAAAATATTGAAAACTAATCATTTCCTAATAATTTGACTACACTTTATGACTATGTTCTTGAGGTCATCCATATCTGTTATATGTATGTGCTACCATGCATTTCTTGCCAGCTCCACAGCTAATGATCTCTGCAGCTTGAAATGAGCTGGTGGGGGAATTTCTGCCACAGAAATCAGCAAATATTACAAATAGGCTTTGTTGGTGCCTTCAAAGACAGCTGGCTGTTAACATTTATCAGCACACTACTGACCACACATATTATAGGCATTTAATAAATAGTATCCGAACGAATGCATGAATCTTTCATATGAGTTCTGACTGCATTTGAGTATTTAATTCATGGTCACTTCAGTTCTTACTTTTTCAGAGTTGACTCCATTAGCCCAGCACAAAGTTTATTTTTTCAAGCTTACTCCCAAGCTTTCTTTTTGGAATGGGGCTTACACACTTGGTGCTCTTGAGATGCCTGTCTTTTGCGTTTGATTGACTCCACATTATTAAGACCTAGAGAGCTCTTTAGGTGTTTCAATCTCAAATAGTGGTTTGAGCAGATGAACCCTTTGGTCTTTTCAGCTTTCACCCTCTGCTCCATGCATTTGGGAAAAGGCAGCAGTGTCCTCACTCTTGACAGCGGCCCAGAAACATTTGCTGGTCCACTCGTTCGTTCAATACATGTACACCAAGCACCTACTTTGTGCCGCACTCCCTCCCAGGCAGTGGTGGTAGGGAGGCGAACAGAAAAGAAGACAGACAGCGCTACCGCATGGAACTCATGCTTCAGTATTAGTCACAGCTAGCTGTTACTTTAGTGCGGTCTATGTGCCCGGCATTTAATGTGGCTAACACATTTAACATTCACAACAGCCTATTTTACAGATGAGGAAACTAAGGGACAGGGATGTTAAGCAGCCTGGCCAATGTGTCACAGCTGTGAGCGAAAGTCTGGAAATTGGAACTTCAGCAGAGTGGCTGTGGAGTTAACCAGCTTTCAGCCTTTACCCTGTACCCCCTTTTCAAGGTGATGGTGTTTATATGTGCAGGCTGGTTATAAGGTAATTGTTTATAAACCAGCTGTAATGTACTCTTGTGTAACCAGGAGTAGTCCCAATGATAACGGCTAACCTCGAAATGTATTTGACCAAAGTAAAAGCATCACAAAATTTATAAAACGATAAAGGGAATGCAAAGAAATGCTAGAAGAGAGGTGGTAGGTAGGCCTACTTTTATGCACATATTTCGTTTCTGGGCACTTTTATTTTCCGTTTACAGGCATGGGACCCACTAATGGAGGGGAGGGAGCTGCTCAGTTAGGAAAGCAGCAGCTTTCACATCCAAGCTTGGTCTGTCGGGCTCTGGGCCCACATTTCCCTCTTGTCCCACGCTTCCAATTGCACGCGGGCAAAGCTTGGTAACCACACCATTATTCCTGTAGTGACTGTTACATCGCCTATCAGGTAACTGTTTTTCTCGTTTTCAATTTAGCTGATATTGCTCACAATTTGGAATATTATTAAGAAGGCCAGTTTAATACTCAAGACAGTGCCAGTAGACTAAATTAGCATGAATCGGGATGAAGCTGACCTCTCTCGCTCAGAGAATCTGGCTCCTCTGAACAACTGGCTAAGGAATAACATTTTGACAGTAAAATACAACTACATGACCAATGTTTTTGACCAGATGAATTGAGCCAGAGGGAAGCCCACGTTGAAAAACCCAGGCAGAGGATGGCAGCAGGCCACAGAAAATCATTGATCCTTTTCTCTTCTTTCCTTTTCTTTTCCTTTCTTTCTTTTTTTGATTAAGAAACACTTATATTATGATGTTTTTGCTTAACACGGCTTTAAACCAGTATCAATAGGTTAAAAGACATTTTAGATATTATTTGATAAGTTTATATTTTAATTGATCACTGAGCCCTCTTTCTGTATCAAATTATAAGGTATTCTTTCTTCAGAGAGAGTTCAAGCTAAGTAAACTAGGGTAGGTAAGTATGTTAGAGTTATACCTCTCATCATGAAATTTCCCCGTGTGGAATGACAAGAGGATCTGGGAGGCACCCGGAGGTGGAGGAGTGGCTACTTAGAAGTCTAGGCTCTAGAACAGACTGCCAGGGTTCAAATGTGGGCAAGTTTCTTCAACTCTCTCTGCCTAGTTTCCTCCTCATCAAATAAAGGCAAAGCAAGATTCACCTTGTGTGGCTGTTTGGAGGGATGAAATGAGACGGGGCACACACAGCCCTGGGAACACTGCCTGGCATTTGGTTAAGTGCCCACCACAACGTAGACCTTATTACTCTTCCTCCACTTTCTGACCACGTGTGTGCGTGACCTCTAATTCCCGAGCCTTCAAATCTTCCTCTCTTATTTGCTGGTAATTATACCCAAAGAAAGTAAATGTGATAAGCTATGGGGCACTAAAAACAAGTTATCACATCTGTTGCATCTGAAAACCTTTAAAAAAATGCTATGCAATAGAAGGTACTAATGTGGTACTTAGAAAATTACATCCTATTGTATTAATTTACTGTTGGCACTCGTTTCCCTCAGGCTTGGGCTACAGCCAGCATTTTCTAGTGGGTCTGCGAAGTCTGACTGTCACTGATAAGCTAGTACTTAGTTTTTGGTAGTAACAAAGAATGGCTTAGAGGCCACATTTCCTATGGGCCCTGCTCATATATTATAAAATTTCCAGATCGAGTTTGCAGATTTCAGCATAATTTTCTAAGGGCATAGGAAATAATTTAAGGCCATGTGGGGCTTTTTGTTTTAGCAAATATTGCTTTATCCTTTCATGGCCTGAATATCACTTGGTCTTTTGTTTCTAGTTCTGATTGCTCATCCTCCTTTCTACTGATTGGTCTACTTCACATTTAAAAATTTTCCTGCTGGCCCTGCTACAAGAGGTTTGCTCAGATGAGTTTAATTAATCATCCACGTGGCAGCTTTGTTGAAATGCTGGGAGAGGGAAAGATGTTGAAACTATTGGCAAAAATGAGATTTGGAGATTTTCTAAGGATTTCATGACTCCTATTAGTATAAGAGGCAGAAAGTAGAGCTTGCTTTCTGCTTTTGGTCTGTGGAACGCTATTGGAATCATCCCTGCCATCCCCTTCCATGAGCTTTGGATGAGTTCTCTTCTACCTGCACGGGATCCATCCCAGAGTCACCACAAAAAATGTTCCTTCTAACATCCCTTTCTAAGAAGACAGAAAGCAGAAAGTATTGTTCTGGTTGGAAGACCATTGCTAGAAGAGTAGCTTTCTATGTAAAGTTTCCTCAAACACCACTGTAATTTTGAACAGTAACATGTGAAAAAGCAAGATGTCCCCGTGTTCCCCTGGGAAGCTGTCAGAGTACACCGACCTGTGATGTCTCAGCTCCTCGGTCCTTGCTTCCAAGATCTTTGTCCCCCCAGATATTTTTAGATACTATGTTTAAGTCTCCAACATAAATTCACTCCCATTGTTTTCTTAAATCCAACACGAGCAAACCATTTCCCTGTCTTTCTCCTCTGAACAGATGTGAAAGTTGTAGCTCTAAAATCTAAAATAATGGTCAGCATTCACTCTCGGCCCACAGAGAAACATTAGCCTTCTTACTGTGCGATTCTCTCTCTTCATCAAATCAAACTTGGCTTCTTAATAAGCTATCTATTAATCATTTCATTTTTTCTCAAATTTATTTTACCCACAAAAGACAAAAATTTGTCATCACCCCTGAAAAACTACTTTCAAGTCAATTTTAAGCATTGTATAACTGTCCAATGTGAATATTTCTCAGGGATCAATAGTCATCAAATGTGCAGTATTTGCCATTCCTTTAACGAATCGGACTAGTCAATTGAATATCAAATCTTACAGATGTGGCTTTCCTTTATCCTGAATGCTACAAGGGGGTGAAAATAATGCCAAAGAAAAAAATATTCCAGCTTAAAGTTGAGTATATCACCAGTATCTTTCATTAATATCCATTCAATTTTCAAATAAAAATATCATACTATACTAGACACATTTGAGGATTTTATAATGTATAAAATATTGTCCATAAACAATCTTATAAAGGAGAAATGCAATAGAGAAATGCTGGCTGATGTCCCATTAGTTCAATTGCTTCAATAACAGAATCATCTCCAAAGCTTCTCAAAGGTCAAGAAAACTTTAAGCTACTTCTATGTCTTAAGGATCTTGTATGTTAATAAAGAAATGAAGAAATACAAAAACAAGGTTGGAAAATTGTAGGTATCTTAAATGCTTACTTTAAATAATTTAACACTTTTAAGCCCTGGAGGCTAAGCAATGAAGTTGTGCCATTCAGAAGTTAACTGTAGAATTTAAGTGTGTGAGTGTGGGCACATTTGTGTGTGTGGACACACGCACATACATACATATATTGACCATGGTGCATTTGAATGGTGAGGTCTGTCCAAAGCTTAAAGCTACACGATAAACATCTTTCGTCATTATTATTGTCAGTGTTATTGTCAGTATAGGGCTGTGGTAAGTGTGTGACCTCTCTTTGAGCGCTGAGAAACCTCTGAAAATGTGAGGCCACAGTGAACTGCTGCCCTCCTAACCTCCTAACCTCCCGCTGGGGCTCTCAGCCTGTGATATCAACTCAGCCTGATCATATCAACCAGTTGACTTTGTGACAAAAGGGTTGATACCAACTAAGAAAGCGCAGTAAGATGCTTCATCAAATATGCATGAATGGCACTCTTGCTGCATGTAAGCGAGCCTCTGGCCTCAGACATTTTACAGCTTGAGGGAAGAGACAAAATAGGCCCCACAGAACAGTGAAGACAGTACATATGCATAATTACCACATGGGCAATTAACATACAAATTAAAATCAAATGAATGAAGGACAAAGATGTAAAGGAGACTGGTCCATGGTGGCTATCTGGGAGGCCATCCTCACCTCTTAAAGTTGTGGAAGAGGCTTGTTAGAACTACAAACACAGGGCATTTAAACATACGAAAAGCTCATCCTCAGATATCCAGGGCTTGTTCTATTTTGGAAAGGATCAGAACTTGACTGAAGGAAAACAGCTTTGCTAGACCCAACATGCAAATTCTGTAATACACCTGCAAACCATACAGTAAACCTTCAACCCTGTGTTGCTTGAGATGTCTAAAACCCTGTAGCCCAACACGCCACTGCTTTCCTTCTACTCAGCAGTTAGATGTTCACAGCATTTAGGGAAATCAGATCTCAGTGCCGAGGAGAGTCAGAAGCCACCATCTATTTACTGGGCATACACATAGTGAAGTTTACAAATCTCTCATGAGCATACTGCACAGCACACAATAAGCACAAGGTTGCAAATAGTAACCAGGACCCGTGTGTTCTGCAGAACGCAGAGCATTTAGTAGGCATACAATTGCGAATGATAAAGCATACTGATAACTGTAACATAGTAACATAATAAATGCAAATGGTGTTTGCTTTGAAATGGAAATAAAAAAGGTACTACTTACATTTTTTAGCTACCAACTTTCACTTATCTCTTGTCAAAGTTTGATAAGGAATTGTTACTAGTGAAGTGTACAATCTGATTTTTCTGATTTTATAGTTCCCTAAAAAAATTCCAAGGGCACTGTCTTCCATAATGTCTAAAGCAAATAAATAATTCTCATGAATTATTGTTATCCACATTTTGAATGTTTCTATGCAAGTCAATCAGAACACATTTTGATTAAAATTTAATGCACCTGTCTATATAAACCTGGTATTTTCCAGATATGTTGCATTTTGGTCTAAATAAGAAAGATCTTATTCTTGAGATTTTTCCAAACAATTTCACCTGTTTGCTCTCGCTGAAATAACTTTCAGTGCTATAGACTAACTGATTAGAAACACAAAATGTGTGGGGGCTCAGTCTTTTCCTTGTAAATATCTACAACACTAAAGCAAAGAAAAATCCAATAATTTTCTCAGTGTCCTCTTATTTTTCTAGTTATTTGGTTAAAATAAGCTAACTTGGATGTAAAACAAAGGTGCAATTGACAATTTACTGAGGTCATAAGGTTACAATTTTTCATATGATTTTAGTAGAAATCTTTAGAAATAAAAAAAATTAACAAAATATTTACTTTGCTTTCATGGTGTCTAATCCCGGACAATATTAAAACTCTGAATATCACCTAGACCAGAGAGACACTTTCCATTTTTCCCAGAACACTTATAAACAACACTTAGTATTTGTTGTTGTGGTTGCTTATTTATTCAATCGAACAAGAATCTTTTCCTGACTCTCAAAGGGTTAACTGAAAGTTAGCATGACAATTTTGGCTATATGAAGTTGATCAGGCATGCTGATGCACTTGTTTACCAGATGACAGTAATAGGAATACTTTTTTAAAGCTCCCGTTTAACCCTTGAAAACAGCTTTTAGAGTTAACTTCCTTCTACTTCTCCACGTTTCCAGGCACCCCCGAGTATTTTAAGGTTCACGACTTCTTAACTCATATTTCTTCTACTGCCAATTTAACGGACATTAGACGTTAAAAAAAATCAAGGCAAGACAAATGTTCATTTGCAGAGACCCTCCAGCTACAGCAGATGACAAAAAAAAATTTTTCCCAGCTACAAAAGGAAAAAGAGCTGATACCTGTAGGACTTTAAGAAACGCAATCTTGATTTAGCTCTTGGAGATGGTCCTAGCACTGTGGCTCCCTGAAGATCCCAAACAAAAGCCATTGGTGACGAAGGTGCCAGGGTCGCTGGAAACAGTGGCAGGTCAGAGCTGGTGCAGGGCCCCGGGGCTTGAGGGCCCCACACTGAGCCGGAGGCACTTGTGGCTGACTGAGGGCATTTCCTCTGTGTGGTGGTATGCGCTGACAGAGAGGTGGCAGGTTGGCTGAGTAGGGCTGGAAAGGATGGCCAGGACTTCCTGCTGCGTGACACTTGCCCTTTGCGACAGAGCTTGCTTCACCGAGACCTTATCTCATTAATAACGTGAGTAACACTCCCTCGCAAATTCGTCTTTAAATTTAGCCCTGACTAAACGGCAGAGTCACATGCCACTCCTGAAAAGCACAACACACACACACACACACACACTGTCAAACGTGTGATTGAAGTGGGTGAACCTTTTACATCCAGTGTGAAGTTAAAAAAAAAGTAAACTTTGTTTAAAAAGTATGTGTCTATGACTGCGAAATTCCACAAAGTTTACTAAATTTTGCACAATTGGCTGCCAAGTGTCACTTTCTTTATTTTGACTTCTCCTAGTAATAGGATGAGCATCATTCCTTCCACAAGGATTTATCCTCTCAAACACCAGCACCTTCCTGCAGGTTAGTGTGAAAAGACAACGGGCAGATCGCTTTCACAGCCTTTGGCAGCTTCTCCCTGGAGGAGATGCTGTCACCTTGGGGACTGAATCGTAATGTGTGGCTTTGACAACGCAGATCGATTCTCTTGTCCATTTTCTATTCCCTAGAAACACTTCTTAACTCTCTGATCAATCCCTTAAAACAACTTTCTTTCAAATTAAATAAGTTGATGAAAGCCGAAGAGAGCCTCTCACGTGGTCTGTGACTCCAGCACATTTCAGAAAGGCACATATTTCAGGATATTGTACGAAGGAGTCAAAGGACCCCAATGCCGTCATCAGTCCTCAGCACCGACTGGCATTTAATGTTAACAGTGCAGCATAACTCCATCAGTCCCTGTCCAAACGCTGCCCCGCCAGTGACCTCCACTGTAAACCAAGGCAGAGCTCCACTTCTCTGGGATAAGATTAGAGAGGCTTGGAGTGCCCGAGAGTGAATTTAACCTGCTCTGAACTAGACACAATTGATCAATAGTTGAGCTTAGTGATCACTGTTCTATTTGCCAAAGTTGGAGCCCCCTACAGTACCACCTAACTCTTCTGTTCATCAGCGGTCCAAAATATTCATTTAGTCGTGTCCAAGCTCAAGTCATTAAACATGACCTTCCTTTTCACAGCAGTGTCCAGCACACTAGGGGTTCTTGAGAACACCACAGCTTCTGTATCAGCTTTCGGAATGAGTAACAGAAAACATTTTTACAGTTTCACCTCTTTGTTATCTGACAGATGGGCTAGTAGAGTGGGTGAATGATAGCAGACTGAACAGCAGCCTTGGGGAGCCAAAAGTTCAAAAATAAACACACTGTCTCCGAATTCACTGGCAGTCTTGTAATGCTTCACACATTATGCCTTTATGTTTTTGTATATGAATCCGCGTTTCACAGGGGCAAGTTGGTGGTAACCTTCTGGGGAATCTTTGAGGAGGGCTGGAGAGGGTGCCCATACCTATACCAGCCTACACGTCTCAGTGTGTGAGATTCCACTATTACATTTTGCTCCTTTATGCTACAGGGGTCCGGCACAAATAAAATCTTCTATTACAAAACCATAAGCATGCAATTCTGTAACGTAACAGTATCACACTCAAGCATGCCATATGACATGTTAGGTGAAATGTTCAAATTAAAACTATAAATTATCACACCCATATTATTACCCTACCAACCACACTCAAGCAGGCACTACTTCTGCTGGACCTGCATTTAAGTTCCATCTCAGGAAGTGCAGACATTCCTGGCCGAGCCGACACAGAGCTGCACAACTCGGTGTTTAGTTGAATGGCTTCATCTGGGACTGAAGTCGGGCAGTATAAGAGAATAGGGAGCCTGGGTGAGGAGAGGATGTCCCTTCAAGCTGGCGGGGCGGCGTGGATTGGTGTGGAGGGAGGACAGAGGGGACACAGAGATGAGCAGGAGAGCAGGAGGGCAGGCAGTGGCAAAGGTTTACTTCTTTCCATTCCATGCAACACAAAACTCATTTTGTCTGGTGGCATTTCACACTTTGCAGGTGAAGCAGCACAACTGGCTTATGAAAGTGAAAGCTGCAGCCCACACATATAGCTTTGGAAGCAGAAAAATAGTCCTTGTATTGTCGCCCCTGTTAGACTTGCCATGGCAAGACGGACCCTGAATTCCCCTGCGGGCTAAAGCCAGCAACAGGCATTTGGACCAATACTGGTCTTTTTCTCCACACCAGTGAACACTGCTATAAGAATATCCTGTTAATTGATACACAATTGATAAAATATAAGGGCACAATAATAATGCAGAATGAAGATACCATAGAATGCCTAACTTTTTCTAAAAGAAATGTGCATTGAAGAAGATGCAAAAGTGTCTTTTACATGGTTGCCAAAACACTTATTTTCCTCTCCCTACCTTCTTGAAAGCAGACATCTAGAACAGTTAAGAAAATAAAAACAATGAAAGCATAAATGTGAAATTATATCCAGGAAAATGGAAGCTTTGCTCCTTTTTCCTGATGTGAAATTAGATAAAGTCACATGAAGTATCTTCCAATGCTTATATAATTTTTCCTTAAATCATTACTTACCGCCTCCTTCCCATTTCTTCTGCCTAGTTACGCATAATCGCCCTTAGGTTACGAGGCCTCAGCAAGGTCACAGAAATAAGCTACTTATTTCTGAGATTAATTACGAGCAGAGTTAAGCCTTGATTTCAAGTACAGATATCAATGCAGGGGTAGGCAAAAGTAGGTTAATAAATAAAAATAAATGAACGCATTTGCTAGGATGAACCTTTGCTGTCATCTGTGTTGCAAGGAGCTGTTTATAACTTTCACTTCATGCACAAAAGGACAGAAAAGAAAATGAAGTAAAACTCCTGAATATTTTAATGTGTCATATATTAAGCATTTACTTTCCAGGAGAATTTTTAGTAAAAGCATGACTAATGAGCAATGAGAGAAGTTTCATCCCTGAGCTCACTCTTCTGTTATACGTTGGAAACTTATACCCCAGGGAAAACCGGATCCTGAAATTTGAACTTTGCCTCCATCCAATTGTTACCCACATAATTCTTAACTTCCCTAAAACTCAACAAGATGCCCCTTCCTGCCAATAACGTATCTGTTATGTTCTGCAAAACTCTAAATAAGACATCTTTCTTTGCTTCTTGAATATTTCTGAGATTCTGGTTCCAAGATTTTAGATGTTACAAATGGCAAATTTGGTGTCTGGTGCCTGACACAGAAAGTCAGAATTTTCTTTATAGAAGATAGCTACTATCATCTAAACTGAAAATGCCAAATTTAAAAGTGGGGGAATTTAAACCCACACAGACATTTATTTACATGCCAAGTGACTGTTTGACAGGCGGAGGGGAAGGTTGAGCTAGACTTGAGAGAAACGAAGGCACATCCGCGGAGTGGCATCATGTCGAAATGCGTTGCCCCAGGAAGCCAGGGCAGGCAGAGATGCGGGTCCAGGATAACGCTGCCTTTTGAAACAGTGGCCCAGTTGCAGCAGAAGTTAACACAGAGGCAAACAGCTTCATTTCGCTTCTTTTTATTTTCTACCTCTGATAAGAGTTTCATGATAATAATTCAATTTTGGGGGTAATCTGTTGCAAAAGAGTGTGTCGAAAGAAAATTTTACAATTGGACTTGGGCACTGCTGAAAGCTGGTATTCATCCAGTATAAGTGACTGGTTTAAGCAAGGTTTCTTTTGTTAATTACATTAATACATTATCATAATCAACTATCAATTATTACTCCAAATGGAAATGCTGCAAAATAATGGTAGCACTTTCTCTGAATTACTTTCAAATAGTCATTGTCAACCTTCCATGTTCCTACTTGATTGAGAGGTCAATTACTTCATGTTCTGAAACAGGACAATGATTAATTAATGGTGCTTTGTAGCCTTTGGAGTATTAGGAAAGCATTCTCTGTGTTTTAAGCTGCTACAAATACATCCTTTATCCATATGTGTCCCAGGACACAACAGAAATTAGACATAACAGAAGAGCATAACATGACAGAAAAATTATTAAGTCAACAGGATAAGACAAATGATAAGAGGCATGATTAAATATAAGAATAAAAGATAAATAAAGCTGTGGATTGTGAATCAAAATGTTTTACTATGCACTTAGGGTTACCATCTAAATTAGAGTATGTTTAAAAATGTTTTAGCAATCTGGATGATAATTAAGTCAAGCCCTTTCTATCCAACAAGGTACTAATAAGTTCCTTCTAAATACCTGGGTAAATGGTATTAAAGGAAAGAATTCAAGGAGGAAGAAATGGGGGAAGGGAAATACAGTTTATGTTTATTAAGCATCTACTAAATAATTGACAAAGTCCTAGGTGGTTTTTTAAGTAGTCAACAAGGA